>JAWRVF010001752.1:0-45975 GCA_036785485.1 Physcomitrellopsis africana | reverse complement strand
TGATTGTTACAGTGGACACAAGTCCAATAGCCATAGCGTGGGCTGTTGGCCAGGATGATATAAAAGGAGATAGATTTGCTATTCGTTTTGGAGCAAGGATTCTTACAGAATGCCAGAGAGCATATCCTCAGGTGAAGAGAGAGCTTTAGGGTGCACTTACTGCTCTAACAACTGAAAGAAATTACTTGATTGGAGCAAATGTTGTGTTGGAAACTGATTGCTTACCTCTTCTTGGTATGATTGCCAATTATTCTTCACCAGACATTGCCATGCTTCGATGGATAGCATATATCAAGTCATTGAATCCAATTTTGGTGCAAATTGCTGGAAAAATGAATCCTGTGGCGGATATGTTATCAAGGGCCAAATACTTTCATAACGAAGAAATGATGGCTCATGAGGAGAGTGAAGACCTTTTAAAAGAAAGGTATGTATTAGCTGTTGATAGAAAAAATTTAACCAATGACATCTTGCCATTCAAAGTAGAGTTATATAAGGGGAGACTACAAGATATTGGACTCTATTTGAGCACTTTGAAGAAGCAAGAAGGATGGATAGACAAGACTTTTAAAGATATCAGACATCAATCATACGGATATCTGTTGAGAGATGGACTTCTTTGGAAGAGGGCAAAAAGAGCTGATGAATTACCTTTGAGAGTGGTGGATGATCTTGAAACCAAAATCCACGTGCTTAGAAAATTTCATGATGCCCTTTGGGCTGGTCACAGAGGAGTTTGGGCCACTTATACAAAGATTAAGGAACGATATTGGTAGAAGGGTTTATATAAGGATGTTGAAGAATTTGTAGCTTCATGTGTTGTATGTCAACTTCAATCTAAGGCCCGATACAGGGATGAACTACATCCCACTTATCCTCTTTCAATTCATTTCCAATGGATGATTGACTTAGTTGCAATGCCACCTGGAATTTTGGAAATGAAGTATCTTGTTTTGGCAAGGAAAGAGCTCTCAAACTTTGTTGAAGGAAGAGCTCTTCGAACTAAGACTACGGAAGGAATTTGCAGATTCATTCTTGAAGATATTTTTAGCAGATATGGAAGTATTAGAAGAATGAGAGCTGATAGGGGTGAATTAGATGCAGTTGAAGCAAGATCGTTTTTTCAAAGATATGGTGTACAGCTAAGGTTAACAACTGCTTACAATCCTGAAGCTAATGGCAAAATAGAGAAGGGGCACCCTCCTATCATTCATGTCTTAGTTAAGGCTTATAAAGAGAAGCCTAATCTTTGGCCTAGGCTATTGCCATTTGCATTATGGGCTGATAGAACCACCCATAGCACTGTCACTGGATATATGCCAGTAGAACTTATGCATGGACATAAGCCTATTATGCCTGGAGAAGAATCAATTCCAACTTGGATATTTTTGTCTTGGAAAGATGATATTACAATAGAAAGGCTATTAGAACTTCGCATTCAGCAGCTTAGAAGATTGCCTGAAGATATGCAAATAGCATTAAAAAGGCTTAAGGTTGCTAGATTGAGCAATAAAGAGAGATTTGACAAAATCCATAGAATGAGGTCTAAGAAAATTGAAGAAGGTGATTGGGTGTTGGTGTTTGACAGTTCATTAGAACATGAGCACAGCACAATGAGGAAGTTTGCACGAAAATGGTTTGGACCATATGTGGTGGTTAAAGTACATACCAATGCTACATATCCGTTGCGAGAGTTGGATGGAACTTTATTGAAGATCCCAATAGCTAGCAAAAGAATTAAAACATATAGAAGAAGGGATGGAAGGTTTCACACCAATGATCTTAAAGAATTCTTAACTCCATCAGAGACCAAAGAAATACCAGAAGGTGATGAAGAGATTGAAATGGAGGATGAAGAGGATTAAACTTGGCACATACCGGAGGATGTGCAGGTTTAGAGGAGGAGCATGTCATACTGCATTTACGTGCAGTGTATAAAAATATGAAAAATCTTGTATCTATTGTTAATATATGTGTGAGTGCTAGAGGTTATTTTAGAAGATATTATAAGGAGAGGATTTATTATAGCCACTTAGTTAGTGAATTAAGATGGCTATTTGTTTTGTTCCTACCTTATTTATATCCTAGAATAGACTCTTTTGTAATTAGAAGAAAAGTAAAGATTATTTTATCTTTCTTGTTGACTTTTGAGGTAGAATGGACCTTATGAGGGGTAAGAAAGAAGAGCATGGGGTGAATAAGGCCCATCCAATAGGATTTGGCTGCCCATGTGGGCGTCTCATAGTCTAATATAGAAAGAAAGGGAGATATACTCCTCTTGTTAGACCGAGAAAAAAAAGAGTTTTTGAGTGGTGAACTTTGGAGAGAGATAGCTCCGAGGAGATAGAAGTGTTTGTAGTGAAAATTGGTGGGTGTGTTTTTAAAGTTGTGAGGATTCTAGAACCTACTCACTTGCTTGTATTGGAGTTGTGAACAAAAGGTTATGCTTGTTTTAGTAGAGTGAGGTTTGCTGCCACCCGACGAAGAGGGGCAGAAACTTCGAGCTGCCACTGCAAGTTTGATTTCAACTCTTTCTTAGTGAAATTTATAGAGAGTGTGGGAAATTGTGCTAGCTTTCTATCAAGACATCTCTTGTAGCATTTGGAGTTGGAGAGCAAAAGTTGTGAGCTTGAGAGTAGGAAAGGGTTTGCTGCCACCCGACGAAGAGGGGCAGAGACTTTGTTCAACCACCCAAGTCGGACAGTCTCTTCAGTCTTTTTGATATTTTAAGTGCTTGTAGTAGCTTGTGTAAGCTTTCCACAAAAACAAAAATCAATACATTTGGAGCTTTGATGAAAGTTTTATAAGCCGTGAAGTGTCAAAGAGGGCAAATTATTGCTAGGGTTTGAAGAGTAGAATCAACTAGCTACAAAATCTGGAGTTTGAGAGGCATGCATGCAAAATTTTAGAATAAGTTAGATGATGGAGTGAGCTTTCTAAAAAGCTATTGCATGTCCAATTTGGAGAAGGGAAGTGATCACAACAAAGGTTGAAGTGAAGAGGAGCTTTGCTGCCTTTGCATTTGCTTAGAAATTTTAGCGCCTACTTCTTTTAGCCATAACTTTTAAATGGTAAGTCATCTATTTGTGAAAATTTGATATATTTTACAATGGATTATTGGCTTTCCATGGGTTGTAAGCACGCTTGATTCGACCTTTGGATGAATTTTTAGTGATATATTTTGTTTCAGCTTGTTGTATAACTTGTATTCCTCACATGCGGTTGTATTTTGAGGTATACTTGAATACATACATACTTTGCTTATACCTTTTATACAAGTATATATACTTGTATTTATATCAAGTATTTATATAAGTATTTTATAGGTATTATACATAATATTTGTATAAGTATTTATATAAGTATTATACCAAGGATTATACAAATATTATTCAAGTGTTTATATTTTATATCTTTACAAGTCTTGTATAAGTATAATACAAGTATAATTTGATAGCTTGAACAAATATTATGCAAGTAAAGAACATACTTGCATGGCTTCCTCTCATGTTCCCTGCTAGTTCTAGTAGCAGCTAGGAACCCGACGTTTTCCCAAGGCGAATTCTCTCTACCCGACACCGTGAAATACAGATCACAAGAACCTCGAGTATTTCATATCGGCACGCGTGTTGAATAGTTGTCAAGCTTGCTAGAGTATGTCTTTGTCAAGATTCGAATTCATTATCACTTATTGGCCAGGAAATCAACAAAGTTTGTCCGATGCCCTTCTAGACATTCTTATTTTGCACCAAAAGAAGGAGATGCAGCTTTTGAGCAACAAAGAACGGTTCTCTTGAAACCAAAGCAGTTTTATCTTTAAGCAATAAAATCAACATTGATTGTTGATTCAACTTTTCACAAGTAAATTCAGTCAAGTATGTCCTCAGACCTTCTTGTTCATGATATCCAGAGTAATTCTTCCAAGTCTCATGATTCTTCTAAATTCAAATTCAAGAACAATCTACTATATTTTGAAGGATGTCTATATGTTCCAGAAGGAGAAGCACGTTGTCGGGTAGAGAGAATTCGCCTTGGGAAAACGCCGGGTTCCTAGCTGCTACTAGAACTAGCAGGGAACATGAGAGGAAGCTGTGCAAATATGTTCTATACTTGCACAATATTTCTTCAAGCTTTCAAGTTATACTTGTATTATACTTGTACAAGTCTTGTACAAATATAAAGTATAAATACTTGAATAATACTTATACAAATACTTGTATAAATACTTGTATAAATCCTTGGTATAACACTTGTATAAATACTTGTATAAATCCTTGGTATAATACTTGTACAAATACTTGTACAAATATTATGTATAATACTTGTAGAATACTTATAGAATACTTGTATAAATACAAGTATATATACTTATATAAAAAGTATAAGCAAAGTATGTATGTATTCAAGTATACCTCAAAATACAACCGCATATGAGGAATACAAGTTATACAACAAACTGAAACTAAATAAATCACGAAAAATTCATCCAAAGGTCGAATCAAGCGTGCTTATAGCCTATAGAAAGCCAATAATCCATTGTAAAACATATCAAAATTTCACAAATAGATGACTTACCATTTTAAAGTTATGGCTAAAAGAAATAGGCGCTAAAATTTCCAAGCAAATGCAAAGGCAGCAAAGCTCCTCTTCACTTCAGCCTTTGTTGTGATCACTTCCCTTCTCTAAATTGGACATGCAATAGCTTTTTAGAAAGCTCACTCCATCATCTAGCTTGCTCTAAAATTTCGCATGCATGCCTCTCAAACTCCAGATTTTGTAGCTAGTCGATTCTACTCTTCAAACCCTAGCAATAATTTTCCCTCTTTGACACTTCACGGCTCATAAAACTTTCATCAAAGCTCCAAATGTATTGATTTTTGTTTTTTGTAGAAAGCTTGCACAAGCTTCTACAAGCACCTAAAATATCAAAAAGATTGAAGAGACTGTCCGACTTGGGTGGTTGAACAAAGTCTCTGCCCCTCTTCGTCCGGTGGCAGCAAACCCTTTCCCACTCTCAAGCTCACAACTTTTGCTCTCCAACTCCAAATGCTACAAGAGATGTCTTGATAGATAGCTAAGACAATCTTCCACACTCTCTATAAATTTCACTAAGAAAGAGTTGAAATCAAACTTGCAGTGGCAGCTCGAAGTTTCTGCCCTTCTTCGTCGGGTGGCAGCAAACCTCACTCTACTAAAACAAGCATAACTTTTTGTTCACAACTCCAATACAAGCAAGTGAGTAGGTTCTAAAATCCTCACAACTTGAAGAACACACCCACCAATTTTTACTACAAACACTTCTATCTCCTCGGAGCTATCTCTCTCCAAAGTTCACTATTCAAAACTGCCTCTCTCTCTCGGTCTAACAAGAGGAGTATATCTCCCTTTCTTTCTATAATAGACTATGAGACGCCCACATGGGCAGCCAAATCCTATTGGATGGGCCTTATTCACCCCATGCTCTTCTTTCTTACCCTTCATAAGGTCCATTCTACCTCAAAAGTCAACAAGAAAGGTAAACAACCTTTACCTTTTTTCTAATTACAAAAGAGTCTATTCTAGGATATAAATAAGGTAGAAACAAAACAAATAGCCATCTTAATTCACTAACTAAGTGGCTAAAATAAATCCTCTCCTTATAATATCTTCTAAAATAACCTCTAGCACTCACACATATATTAACAATAGATACAAGACTTTTCATATTTTTATACACTGCACGTAAATGCAGTACGACAACGTTTACGTGTTCTTCAAGCACGTCATGATTTTCCAGTGGCAGGACATTTTGGATACAACAAGACTTTGAAACTTATATCAAGAGATTTTTGGTGGCCTCAAATATGGAAGGCAGTCAAAGACTTTGTACAATCATGTGATATCTGCTCAAGATCAAAGACTCCTCGTCATCGACCTTTTGGGCTTCTTCAGCCATTACCTATTCCAGAACAACCATGGTCTTCTGTTTCTATGGATTTCATCACAAATCTTTCAAGCTCAAGATCTTATGACTCTATATTTGTGATAGTAGATCGATTCACCAAGATGGCACATTTTGTGCCATGCACAAAATCTATCACAAGTGAAGAAACAGCTAAGTTTTTCATTGATAATATCTATCGCTATCATGGGTTACTTAAGGATATTATATCGGATAGGAGAACTCAATTTGTGTCAAGATTTTGGAGAACCCTTTTTAAGATCTTAAAAGTGGACATAAAGTTATCTTCAGCTTTTCATCCTCAAATTGATGGACAAACAAAGCACGTGAACCAAGTCTTGGAGCAATATTTAAGGTGTACCATCAACTATCAACAAGATGATTGGATAGCTCTTCTGCCATTGGCAAAATTTGCTTATAATAATACGATACATTCTTCTACGTAACAAACACCTTTCTTTGCCAATTATAATTATCACCCATGACTTGATGCTTTTGACTTTCCAAAAGTTGATAATCCAGCAGCAGAAGATTTGACAAATCGTTTGTCAGAGCTACATGCAATAATGAAGGTGCAATTAAAAGAAGCTCAAGAACGACAAAAAATAAATGCAGATGCGTATCGCAAGGAACAACCACAATTCAACGTGGGGGACAAGGTATGATTACTTTGTCGTAATATCAAGACTACTCATCCTTGTGATAAGTTGGACTATCGTAGGCTTGGACCTTTTCCTATTTCTGAACAAATCAATCCAGTTGCATATCGATTACACCTACCGAAATCCATGAAGATCCATCTTGGATTCCACATGTCACTACTAGAACCATATAAGATAGTGGACATACAAAGAAGAAGACAAATACCACCACCTCTTGTAGAAGTAGACAACAATGAAGAATTCGAGATTGAAGAGATTTTAGAATCAAGGCGGCGCTGAAATCGAGTGGAATATCTTATGCATTGGCACGGATACGATATTAGTGAACGCACATGGAAGCCATCAAAGAATCTAACAAGTTCATCAATAAAAGTTAATGCATTTCATCGACAACATCAATCAAAATCAAGATAAATACTCAAAATAATCTTTGCTACAAAGCAAGGCAGGTTCTATAGAGGTTTCATCCTACCTTCTATCATTGTTTGTCATTGGCTTTTGTTTGTGCTAAAGAGATGGAGGATCAACAACCAGCGAATTCAACTCAAGAGCCATCATTTGTTGATTTACCGGACGAGACATTACGACTATCACAACCTTTTAGACGACAGAATAGAAATGAAGACCCTCAAGAACGACATGTCCTTCCTCAGATCAATGGTGAAATACAACGTGTTTGGTATCACGACCTTGGAAGAGACTCTCGATGTTTGGTGATACTTTTAGAGGTAAGAACTATTCCTGATGGTGTTCCTAATGTTTTCTTTGAAGGAAGTTATGAAGGCCTCAACAATGATCAAATAAGAGGGTGGTCCTTTCGCCCTGGTATGGAACATTATCGATGGTTGAAAGGACCTATCAACTATCTTCGAAGGGAACAAAGATCAGAGTATGTGATAAGCACAATTCGACGTATTTTGGACTTTCTCAACATGTAATCACCGCTCCTTGTGGAACTCGTCCCTAGAAGGGGGGGTAATGTCACGAATATAAGATTTACTCCAGTATATTATCTAAGTAATAATAGACCAATAAAAGTAGGTAAAATAAGTTGATTTGATAATATCTGATAGAGAAGCTTCTTAAAAGCTTCATAGATGCGAAATCACCTTTATACATGTCTATAGGTGATTGGTAGGTTAGAAATTTGGTCAACAAGGTATCCACATAGTGTACATATTGGTAGCTTGTAGAACAAGCTAGTCATGTGTCACACATGTTGGTAGCATGCGGAATAAGCCAAGTACGTGGCGCACATGTGAGAAACTTGTCATGCAAGTTTGACACATATCTTACAAATTAGACACGTGTATGAGGTCCTATAGAATACCGCCATATAGCTCTTAGTTAGATAGTATTTATAGAGGCAAGAGTGAAGCTCTTTTCACTCTTGTCAACTCCTTTCTTAGTTTTAGTCTAGTTTCAAGAGTCTTCATGTTTCCAGTCTTTGGCAATAGCCATTCGAGTTTTCTTTTGAATATACATACTTTCTTATTCTTATTTTGTGACTTTATTTTGATATAATTTTTATTAGATTATGTATCTCTTTCTAGTTCATGTCCTTGACACATTTTTTCAAGATCCAAGAACCTTTGGCATCGCCTTTATGGACTTTTATAGCCATTGTATATTTCGCGTCGTCTATGGTCTTCAGTTTCTATGGACTTTATTACAGATCTTCCGCCATCGAATTCATTTGATAGCATCTTTGTTGTGGTGGATCGACTTACAAAGATGGCACATTTTATCCCTTGCAAGAAGACATCGTCAAGCAAAGATACAGCAAGGCTCTTTTCCTTGATAATGTGTATCGATATCATGGTCTACCAGATTATATCGCGTCGGATCGAGGAACCCAATTTGTATCAAAGTTTTGGAGATCTTTTTTTAAGATATTGTAGGTAGATATCAAGCTTTTTTTGGCATTCCATCTTCAAACTGATGGCCAAACGGAATGGATGAATCAAATTTTGGAATAGTATTTACAATGCAACATCAACTATCAGCAAGATGATTGAACTGCATATCTACCGCTAGCCGAGTTTACATATAACAACACCCTTCATAGATCGACTCAAAAAACACCATTCTTTTCCAACTATGGGTACCATCCGAAGCTTGATCTATTGAGTCTGTTAACAAATAACAATTCGGCAGCTGAAGGATTGGTGCAACAGCTATCGGAGCTTCAAACCACACTGAAGCTTTAATTGCAAATTGCCTAAGAGTCTTACAAAGCATCCGCGGATAAATTTTGGAATCAGGCACCTAATTTCAAAATTGGAGATAAAATATGGTTGCTTCGACAGAATATCAAGACCAAGCGACCATGTGTTAAATTGGACTATTAGAGATTGAGACCATTTGTAATTCAAAAGCTGATCAATCCTATGGCATACCACTTAGAATTACCAGCTGCTATGAAGGTACATCCTGTCTTTCATGTTTCTCTGTTAGAACCTTATTAAGAATCATCTTTTTTTGGAAGAGTGCAATGTCCATTACCTAGTATAGAAATTGAAAACAATGAAGAATATGAGGTAGAAAAGATATTAGATTCACGGCAAAGATGGAATAAACTAGAGTACTTTGTGCATTGGAGCGGCTACGATATTAATGAACAAACATGGAAATCGGCCAAAAATCTCGCCAATGCGTCGCAAAAGATACAGAAATTCCATCGACAATATCCTAATAAATCAAAAACTGGCCATTAACAAAGCATGAAGATGAAGCCTTCTCTGGAGAAATGAATAGCAAAGAGATCTAGGTCTTATCAAAACATAACTTGTTGTATTTCGTAGTATCACGATATCTAATATCAAGGTGTATTTAGATATGGCTAGTGAGAATGTAGATAGTGTATTAGTGGTACCATCTCAACCGAGTAGCTCATGGCGTTAATCTCAAGATGAAGAATTAGAAGAGCCAAGAAGACGTCGAAGAATACCAAGCAGCAGGTCACTTGTAATTGTCTTTGAAGTTGAACCAGCTCATGCAAGTAGTGGGGAAGCAATATTTTCAGGTCATTTCCACAATGAAGATACACAAGTATATGCATGGTCTCAAGTGGAAGGTGTTGGTCATTATCGGTGGCTATAAGGGCCCATGAATCATCTACCTCATGAACAACATCTAGAGTATATTGCAGAGACTATGCAACAAATTTTTGATTTCTTACATTTGTAAGTATACATCTCAAATGACTTTTTGGAGACCTCGAAGCTAGAGGAGGAGGTGATGTCAAGGACATACTTGTTAGAACCTTCTAGAATATTCTAGAAGATTTTTAGAACTCTCTAGAATCTTCCAAAGTCTTCTAACATCTTCCTAGTTGATAGAAGTTGCTTGAAAAGCTTCTTAGTTAGTAGAAGTTGCTTGAGAAGCTCGCTAGTTGGTGGAAGCTACTTGAGAAGCTTCCTAGGTAGGAATATATATTGGAGTCGAGGCTGAAGAGTTCTTCAGTCTCGACAACACATCTCTTGGAGCTCTAGCTCACTTCTCTAGTGTTGTTTTTGTACTCATCTGATTAATCTACTTCCTACCAATTCTTCTTGAATTTCTTGTTTAGACTTCAAGTCTATATTCACTGTCCGTGACATTAATCTAGTTCTTGCTAGTTCTTCTTGAACTTCTTGTTTAGACTTCAAGTCTATATTTGTGTCCATGACAGGTATTCAAAATGTTGCGCTGTTATAAAGTTTTGTAATAACTCCTTCAATCTCCACAGTCCTAACAAATAAAGTAGTGAAAATACTTATAATGGCATCTAACTTGGACTTGGAAGATTTGGTCATACTAATGTCTAAATTTTTAGCTATTCTAAGAGAAAGAAAAAATGAATCTATGAGAAGACGATATCAATTTAGAGGAAGATAATCTGCAACCTCTAAAATGCTTTAATACCTTCAAAGAGATGGATGATCCACTTTCTTATAAGAGGAATAAAGCTCCAATATCAATATGAAGAAAATATCAATGTTGAGGAGAGTAATCCACAACCTCTAAAGTGCTAGTATACCTTCGAGAAGAGGGATAATTCACTCTCTAATATAAAAGATAGAACTCTGATACTGAACATGAGGTCAGTTTTGACAAACTGTCAAGGACGTTGTTATGTTGTGGTTCGGTTATCATGTGAAAAAAATTATACATGTATATTTAATATACAATTTATTATACAGTTAACTGAAAGCTATAATAATCGATTTTATTGGTTACAAGATGTCCTTAGGTTGTTAGTATAGAAGGAATCTATTTAATAGGGCTATTAATGAGGCTTCTACAACCTTATTTTCTTTTTGATAGTAATTTTGAGATTGATTTTATATTAATAGTAACTTTTATATATTTTGAATCATATTTGTTAAACATTGGTGATCCTTAAAATCTTAATTTACTTCTTTTATTTGGTGCTTAGAGCACAAAGTATGTAAATCTTATAAGAAGAAGGATTAGAAAAGGATTTTTATTATAAAAAGGGTAGTTTGGCCATCCATGTGGATAAATAGAGGTGGATGATAGAAATCTCTATTCTAATTGGCCAAAAATCATGTCCAATGGGCTTCAAGGAGGCTGCCCGAGGCCTTATTAGGGATTTGGGTTTGAGTTTTGAAAGGATTTGAACATCAAAGGCTAAGGTCATAAGGTTTAGATTTTTGGATATAGTTTTGGTGCAAATTTTGCATGATTTGGGCTTTTTATGAAGAAGTTATAGGCGCTCAAAGTTAAGGTGTTGATTTTGGACCTATTGTCACTCTTTTGGGTATAACTCATGCACATAGAGAGCAATTAAGGATCGGCAGTTAGAGTTGAAGAGAAAACTTTCTTAGCTACATTTTACATATATAGTTTGATGAATTCCAAGCTAATTTGAAGGAGAGATTGGGAGTTGAAGTTAGTACTTACAAACTTAAGGACAGTAAGTGACCTACTTACATAGTAGATGTGTTTTGAGCCATATCTTAGGCAATTTGATAAAATTTTGACTAAAAATTGTCAAGACTGTGTACATTTATGTCACAAAACTATGTACAAAAATTTTATGGCATTAAGATTTTGGATTTTTGAGATACAAAGAAATTAGTGCTTGGGTGTCTCTGAGCTAGGGTTTTAAGTACCTGTTAGGGATTTTGAGATATCGGATGATTAGAAGCAAATTTGCAGTTGATTTTTTTTATCATAAAGCTTAAGGGTGAAATCTACTATGTCTTTAAGTTTGAAGAGGACTGAACAGTTGGATCAGAATATATGAATTTCTAAAATTTAAGAAGATAAACATCCTTTAGGAGAAATATATATATATACTTTGAAGGAATTTTATTACAAATTTGGACTTTTGTTTATACTAAAAGGGTTTTTGGAAGCCAAGACTTCATGGAGGTATTAAAGATAGATATATAGAGCCATGATAAATTTTTGATATATAGATGAGTCTTTAAAAGATTCCTAAGGATTTTCTACATGTCATAGAAAAATCCTATGTACAAACCTACTTATAAATAAGAGGTTTTATCTATACAATACATATTTCTATATTGTGTGTATATTTATCCTTCTTATTAAGGACAAATAACTTATTAGAGCTTGACCAATAAGTTACAGATAGACTCTCTATAGCTAGGTTTCACGGACATATACATAGTTACCTATATGATCAGATAGAACTAGATAAAAGAAGATAAAAGTAGGTTAATTCCATAATATCTTTAGAAAAACTTCCTAGAAACTTCATAGACGCTGCTTTGACTTTATAAGTGTCCATAGTAGACTTTTGGAATAGAAACTTGATCAATAAGCTAGCCACATGTCTTACATGTTGGTAGCTTGAAGACCAAGCTAAATACATGGCGAACATATAGGAAACTTGCCCTGCAAGTTCGACACGTGTCTTGCAACTTGGACATGTGTCTTGTAAATTGGATACGTGTTGGAGGTCCTATAGAACGTCGCCACTTAGCTCTTAGGTAGATAGTATAAATAGAGACAAGAGTGAAGCCTTCTTCACTCTTGTCAACTCCTTTTTTGTTTCTAGTTTGATTTCAAGAGTGTCTAGTGTCTTGTCTTTTAGTGTGAATTTCCATTGCAATATATCGCTCATTTCTATTTTTATTTATATTTCTTTGAGAGTGTTTCTTCTTACTTATTTCTTCCAGATTGAGTTCTTGTCGCCAGCAGTTAATGATACCAATATAATATCAGAGCTTTGTCTTTTCTTGAGTAAGAGTGGATTACCCCTTTCTCTTGACAAGACATAAGCGTGTTAGAAGTTACGGATTACCCACTTCTAAACTGATATTGTTCTTAGCATTTTCTTTGTTATCAAGTCTTTCTTTTTCTTTTGCCTTGAGCAATATCACATAGTTCTTTTCTTCTTAGTGTTATTATGGCAGAGCTTATCGAAATGAAGACTGCAATGGCACAATTGCAAGAACAATTAAGGGAGTTAATGCTTGCAATGCATCAACTCAATCTACCACCACAAGGAAGAATAAGAATAGCAGAAAGTGGAGATGTAGAGATGATTGGAGCTGCTTCAATACCTGCATCAAATCACATTCCTTCTCCAATTGTAGAACACCCTGTAAGCGCTAGAGAACCAAGAATTACCTTATCCGAGAAATTTGATGGTACGAGATCAAAGTTTCGAGGGTTCATCAATCAAGTACAATTGGCAATCGAACTTCAACCGCAAAGCTATCCAACTCTAGGATCACAAGTCAGGTTTATTGGAACTCTACTTTCTGGTTCTGCATTATCAGGGTTTTCGTCCTTTCTTGAACAACGAAATCCCATACTGGATAATTTGGAAGTTTTTTTGGTAGAGTTTCAATCTATGTATGGTGAACACGATGCAGCTCGTGTTGCAACAAACAAGATCCAAATTTTACGACAAGGAAACCGCTCTGTAACAGTGTATGCTTCACAATTTCGACAACTTGCAATCGATATCAAGTGGGATGATGCTGCACTCATCAGTCAATTTCTTTATGGATTGCAATATGAAGTAAAGAAATTGATGCTCAATTTACCTGATCCTCAAACATTGAATCAAGCAATCGATTTTGCTATAAAGTGTGATAATCGACTTTTTGAGTTTCAATCCGAGAATCGTACAAGGAAAACTCAACGTTATTACTCAATAGCAACATCTTCACCAAATGTACATTCGGAAGTAGAAGACATGCAAATTGACGCAGTACATTTCAAACCTCTTACTGAGCAAGAAAAGATTCGTCGTCGCCAGGGAGGATTATGCTTATATTGTGGAGAACCTAAGCACACTGCTCAACATTGCCCAAAAAAACGACGCAACTATAAAATGAGGGGTACGGCGGTCAAAAGAGACAACATGTCGGAAAACGAATTTGTCTAGCTACAATAGGGACCGTGCAGCTGGAATCTTGTACAATTCCTAAAGAAGGTCCTATCCTCTCTTCAAAACCCTCTCCTTGTTTTATAATAGAACTATATTTAGGACTTAAAAACCACAAAGCCTGTGCTTTATTAGATTCAGGAGCCTCAGCATGTTTTTTAGATGAACAATTTGTTAGAAGTCGTAAAATACCTCTAGTACAAAAAACTAAACCTGTACATGTAGAAGTCATAGATGGTCGTCCATTTTCTTCTGGAGATGTCACTCATGAGACCCACCCTATAAAAGTAACAATAGACGGTCATAATAGTTACGTAACCTTTAACATAATTAAATCTCCGTCTAATCCAGTTATTTTAGGTCTATCATGGTTAAAAAAATATAATCCTAAGATAGATTGGAATTCTCGTAGACTTGATTTTTCTCAAAATGTTATTAACACTTTTGTCGACCAAGTAAAAAGCTATAAGTCTAGTATAGTAAAACACGTACTTATAGGTGCAAAAGCTTTTATGCATGAAGCAAAAGGAGGATCAACTTTTGCTATTTATGCCACATCCGTCTCTGATAGTAAAAGCACTTCAAGTGGCTTTCTAAGCCAATACCAAGATTATCAAGATGTTTTTGAGAAAAAAAAATGCCGATATCCTTCCGGAGCATCGTTCATATGATTGTTCAATTGATCTCAAGGAGGGATCTCAACCTCCATTTGGACCAATCTACAATCTATCACAAAATGAGTTGGCAAAACTCAAAGAGTATATTGAAGAAAATCTGGCCAAGAACTTCATACGCCATTCCAAATCCCCAGCAGGAGCTCCAATTCTATTTGTGAAGAAAAAAGATGGATCGTTACGAATGTGTGTGGATTATCGAGGGCTTAACAAGATCACTATCAAGAACAAGTATCCACTACCTTTAATCTCCGGACTTCTTGATCAACTGAATCAAGCTAAGATCTATACAAAAATAGATCTACGAGGAGCATACAACTTGGTTCGCATTAAAGAAGGAGATGAATGGAAAACTATATTTCGAATAAGGTATGGACATTTCGAATATAATGTTATGCCTTTTGGACTCACAAATGCACCAGCTGCTTTCCAACATCTCATGAACGATGTTTTTCATGAATTCTTAGATGATTTTGTTATGTGCTACCTAGACGACATTTTAATCTACTCTAAGAACGTAGAAGAGCACGAAACACATGTTCGTCATGTCTTACAAAAACTCAGAGAAACAGGATTGTACACCAAGATGGAAAAGTGTGTATTTCACACTATTCAAGTTGACTTCTTAGGTTACATCATATCGAATAATGGCCTCATGATGGATCCTAAGAAAGTCCAAACAATCATAGACTAGAAGATTCCAAGAACAGTAAAAGATGTGCAATACTTTCTGGGATTTGCCAATTATTATCGAATCTTCATCAAGAACTTCTCTCAAATTGCAGCCCCACTTACACGTTTGACTTGTAAGGACAAGTTCGAGTGGAATAAAGAAGCAAAAGCATCATTTGAAGCTTTGAAGATAGCTTTTACTTCTGCACCAATCTTGTATCGCGTTGATTTTTTCAAGGCATTCTTTATGGAAATAGAGGCATCAGACTTTGCTTTTGGCGTAGTATTGTCATAAATGGGAATAGATGACAAACTCCATCCAGTAGCTTTCCATTCCAGGAAATTTTCGACAGCAAAGATCAACTACGAAATCCACGATAAAGAACTTCTCGCAATTGTAGATTCTTTTCAAGAATGGCGTCATTATCTAGAAGGCGCTTCTAGTCCAGTCACCGTATATACGGATTACAAGAACCTCGAGTATTTCATGTCAGCACGCGTGTTGAATCGTCGTCAGGCTTGTTGGAGCATGTCTCTATCAAGATTTGAGTTCATTATTACATATCGGCCACGAAAACAACAAGGTTTGTCCGATGCACTTTCTAGACGTTCTTATCTTGCACCAAAAGAAGGAGATGCAGCTTTTGATCAACAAAGAACGACCCTCTTGAAGCTGGAGCAATTTCATCTTCGGGCAACGAAATCAACATTAACTGTTGATTCAACTTTTCTCAAGCAAGTCTAGTTAAGTATATCCTCAGATCCTCTTATTCATGAAATTAAGAATAATTCTTCTAAGTCTCATGATATTTCAAAGTTTGAGTTCAAGAAAAATCTACTCTATTTCGAAGGATGCTTATGTGTTCCAGAAGGTGAAGCACGATTACGTATTCTTCAAGCTCGTCATAACTTCCCGGCAGTAGGATATTTTGGGTACAATAAGATTCTAGAGTTGATATCTAGAGATTTTTGGTGGCCTCAAATGTGGAAGGGAGTCAAAGATTTTGTAAAAACTTGTGATATTTGTTCAAGATCAAAAACTCCTCGCCATCGACCCTACGGACTTCCTCAACCATTACTCATTCCAGAACAACCATGGTCTTCTGTGTCTATGGATTTTATCACGGATCTTCCAAATTCAGGTTTTTATGACTCTATATTCGTGATAGTAGATTGTTTTACTAAGATGGCACATTTTATATCATGTAAAAAATCTATCACAGGCAAAGAAACAGCTAAGCTTTTCCTTGACAATATCTATCGCTATCATGGATTATCTAAGGATATTATATCGGATAGGGGAACTCAGTTTGTATCGAGATTTTGGAGAACGCTTTTCAAGATTCTAAAGGTGGATATAAAGCTATCTTCAGCTTTCCATCCTCAAATTGATGGACAAACGGAGCGCGTAAATCAAGTCTTGGAACAATATTTGAGATGTACCATCAACTACCAACAAGATGATTGGACAACTCTTTTACCATTGGCAGAGTTTGCTTATAATAATATGGTACATTCTTCTACACAACAAACACCTTTCTTTGCCAATTATGGTTACCATCCACGACTTGATACTTTTGACTATTCGAAAGTTGACAATCCTGCGGCGAAAGACTTGGTAAATCATTTGTCAGAACTACATACAACAATGAAGGCACAATTAAAGGAAGCTCAAGAACGACAAAAGATAAATGCTGATGCGTATCGAAAGGAACAACCACAACTCAACGTAGGCGACAAGATATGGCTACTTCGTCGCAATATCAAGACTACGCGACCTTGTGACAAGTTGGACTATCGTAAGCTTGGACCTTTTCGTATTTCTGAACAAATTAATCCAATTGCATATCGATTACACCTACCAGAGTCTATGAAGATCCACCCTGTATTCCACGTGTCTCTTCTTGAACCATATAAGATAGTGAACATACCAAGAAGAAGACAAGTGCCACCTCCTCCTATAGAAGTGAACAATAATGACGAATTTGAAGTAGAAGAAGTCTTAGATTCAAGGCGGCGCCGAAATAGGTTGGAATATCTTGTTCACTGGCACGGATACGATATTAGTGAGCGCACATGGGAACCAGCAAAAAATCTGGCGAATGCAGCGAGGAAGGTGGAGACCTTTCATCAACAACATCCATCAAAACCAAGATGAAGACTTTCCCTATAAAAGAAACAAGATGTAGGCAAGATAACATTCAACTTTCTATCCTTGTTTGTAGCTTCTTTGTATTTTGTGACGCTAAGGAGATGGAGAATCAACAGCCAGCGGATTTGACTCAAGAGCCTTCATTTGCTGACCTACCGGACGAGACATTGCGACTATCACAACCCTCAAGACGACGCAACCGAGATGAAGATCTTCAAGAACGACATGTTCTTCCTCGAATAGATGGCGAGATACAACGTGTTTGGTATCACGACCTTGGAAGAGATTCTCGATGTTTGGTGATTTTATTGGAGATAGGAACAATTCCTGACGGTGTTCTAGATGTGACATTTGAAGGAAGTTATGAAGGTCACAACAATGATCAAATAACAGGGTGGTCTTCTCGCCCTGGAATGGACACTATCGATGGCTGAGAGGATCCATCAATTACCTTCGAAGAGAACAAAGATCAGAGTATGTGGCAAATATTATTCGCCGCATCTTAGACTTTCTACACATGTAATCACCGCTCCTCGTGGAACTCGTCCTTTAAAGGGGGGGTAATGTCACGGACATATACATAGTTACCTATATGATCAGATAGAACTAGATAAAAGAAGGTAAAAGTAGGTTAATTCCATAATATCTTTAGAGAAACTTCCTAGAAACTTCATAGACGTTGCTTTGACTTTATAAGTGTCCATAGTAGACTTTTGGATTAGAAACTTGGTCAATAAGTTAGCCACATGTCGCACATGTTGGTAGCTTGAAGACCAAGCTAAATACGTGGCGAACATATAGGAAACTTGCCCTGCAAGTTCGACACGTGTCTTGCAACTTGGACACGTGTCTTGTAAATTGGATACGTGTTGGAGGTCCTATAGAACGTCGCCACTTAGCTCTTAGGTAGATAGTATAAATAGAGACAAGAGTGAAGCCTTCTTCACTCTTGTCAACTCCTTTCTTGTTTCTAGTTTGATTTCAAGAGTCTCTAGTGTCTTGTCTTTTGGCAATAGCCATTCCAATTTCTTTTAATATATACACTACCTTGTTTCTATTTTGTTATATTTCTTTGAGAGTGTTTCCTTACTTACTTATTTGCTTCCGTTGAGTTCTTGTCCTTGACAGATTGACAAGAGTACACTTATAATATCAGAGCTTTGTCTTTTCTTGAGTAAGAGTGGATTACCCCTTTCTCTTGACAAGACATAAGCGTGTTAGAAGTTGCGGATTACCCACTTCTAAACTGATATTGTTCTTAGCATTTTCTTTGTTATCAAGTCTTTCTTTTTTTTTTGCCTTGAGCAATATCACATAGTTCTTTTCTTCTTAGTGTTATTATGGCAGAGCTTATCGAAATGAAGACTGCAATGGCACAAATGCAAGAACAATTAAGGGAGTTAATGCTTGCAATGCATCAACTCAATCTACCACCACAAGGAAGAACAAGAATAGCAGAAAGTAGAGATGTAGAGATGATTGGAGCTGCTTCAACACCTGCATCAAATCACATTCCTTCTCCAATTATAGAACACCCTGTAAGCGCCAGAGAACCAAGAATTGCCTTACCCGAGAAATTTAATTATTTATTTTAATATTTGTATGTAATTAAAATAAATAATTAATAATATAAATATATATTTTAATGAATGAAAAATTGAAATATATTATTATTATTATTTTCATTTATTTTTGTTTTATTTTGATAAATTTTTTCTTATTTCAATGTATGCATCTTATCTTCCAATGATGTTGCTACCATCAGAAATATGAATAAACCATGAGATACTATTATAGCAACTCTATGTATCATTTGTCAACAAATTAATGCTTCATAAGTCATTATTTGTATTAGAGACATATACTTCAGAGGTTCACAGAACCTTCTAGAACATTCTAGAGGTTCTTGAGTTAGTGAAAGTTGGTTGAGAAGCTTCCTAATTGTGAAAGTAGCTCAAGAAGCTTCGTAGTTAGTGGAAGGAATTCAAAAAGCTTCTTAGTTTAATAGAAGTTGCTTAAAAAATATCCTAAATAGGGATATATATGGGAATCAAGGCTAAAGAATTCTTTAGTCTTGATAATATATTTCTTAGAGTTTTAGCTCACCTTTCATGGTATTTTTTGTATATTCATTTAGTTAATTGAAGTTCTTATTAGTTTCTTCTTGAAACCTTGTTTTGGATCAAGTCTCTTGCTTTGTATTCTCGTATCCTTGGCAATTTGTCGAGACTACCATCATCTTAAATATTAGAATTAGATCTTTTATATTAAAGAGTGGATTAACTCTCTTCTTGAAGGTATACCAATACTTTAAAGGTTGTGAATTATCCTCCTTTATACTAATATTTTTTTCATTACAATATTAGAGCTTTATCTTTTTTATGAGAAAGTGGATCACCCCTCTTCTTCAAATTCTTAAAGCATTTTAGAGATTGTGGATTATTCTCTTCTAAATTGATATTATCTTTTTATAGATTTATTTATTCTTTTTCCTAAAATGATTGGAGTTCAAGACATTAGTATGATTGAATCTTTTGAATCCAAGTTAGTTACTATTATAAATGCTCTCACTACTTTACCTACTAGGACTGCAGAGATTAAAGGGGTTATTGCAAAACTTCATAACAATGTAATATTTAGAATATTACAATCTAGATTGCATCCACCTCCAATTCCTTTGCTTGAAGATACAATACTAACTATACTATACCAAAAAAACCTATTTGTTTAATAATATAAAGAGCCTTAAATTAATCTCTTAAAAAAATATGATGGTACGTGTTTAAAGTTTTAAAGATTTGTCAATCAAATTTATTTGATAATTGTTCTATAATTTGATACTTATTTAATAGAAGAATTACGGATTAGATTGGTTAGTACCATACTTATGGAGTAAGTATTATTAAGGTATGCTCTCTTGTTTGAAAAGAAATTACCAATATTAAATAATTTTGAAGTTTTCATGGAAGTATTTGGAAAATATGATAAGGCACATTGAGCAATAACTAAGATCCGAGCATTACATCAAAGGGTGTGCTCTGCATCAACCTATGCATCCAATTTTAGGCAACTAGCATGTGACATTAATTAGGACGAAAATGCCTTAATGAATCAATTCTATTAGAGACTAAGAGATGATGTGAAAGATTTTTTATTATTGCTTTTAGATCCACAATTGCTCAATGAAGCCATTAGCCAAGTTATAAAATGTGATAATCAATTATTTCAATGTTATCAAGATCAATATTTATGGATTTTAGCAAGACAATACGCAATCCGGCACACTCTAGCTACATCAATAAGCATTCTAAATTCATATTTAGAAGTAGAAGATATCCAACTTGATACAATACATTTTAAATCTCTTATCTCACAAGAAAAGAAACATCTGATAGTAGAAGGTCTATGCTTATACTGTGGTGAGGAAGGCCACAAGATTAACAATTGTCCAAAGAAACAAAATCAAAATATTACTAAAATTAGGAATATAATTATTTAAAAAAACAAAGATATTTAGTCACAGTAGGGACCATGTGCCTAGACAATTGAACATTGCAAAATTATTCAGGTTCCTCTATTTTTGCTCAACTTGCTTGTTATTTTATAATTCTTATGTGTTTTGTTCTTCAGAAACTTCAGACAATTGTATTGTTGGATTTGGGAGCATCTACTTGTTTCTTAGATGAAGCATTTATTAAGCTTTATAAAATTCTTTTAATACAAAAATCCAAACTTGTTTATATAGAGATAATAGATGGATAATTCTTATCTTCTGATAATATCACTTATAAAACAATGCATGTAGTGTTAAGGACATAGTCTTAGAACCTTCTAGAAATTAGAACATTCTAAAAGCAAGTCCCTGGAACCTTCTAGAAGTTTCCATTAGCAGTTAATGGGAGTTTATTGAGAAGCTTCCTAATTAGTGGAAGTTACTTGAGAAGCTTCCTAACTAGTAGAAGTTGCTTGAGAAGCTTCCTAATTCATGGAAGGTGCTTAAGAAGCTTCCTAAGTTGTTGGAAGTCGCTCAAGAAGTTTCTTATTTTGAAGTATATATAGGAGTCGAGGCTGAAGAGTTCTTCAGTCTCGACAACACATCTCTTGGAGCTCTAGCTCACCTCTCTAGTGTTGCTTTTGTACTCATCTGATCAATCTAGTTCTTGCCAGTTCTCTTTGAAATTCTTGTTTAGATTTCCTCTTCGTATTTTGTGTCCGTGACAGTTTGTCGAGACTACTCTCATCTCAAATATTAGAGCTAGTCCTTCTTGTTAGAGTGTGGATTACCCCTCTTTTTGAAGATATACTAGTGTTTTAGAGGTTGCGGAGTACCCTCCTCTAAACCAATATTTTCTTCTTTGTAGAATCAATTATTTCTCTCTTTTAGAATGGCTAGAGCTCAAGGGATTAGTATGACTGAAAGTTCGGAGTCCAAGTTGGACGCCATTATGAATGCCCTTGCTATGTTATTACAAAGAACTGCGGAGATTGAAAAAGTATTTGTAAGACTTCATAATGATGGAGCACCTGGAGTAACACAATCTAAAATTCATCAACCTCAAGTTTCTGTACCAGAAGAAACAGCTTTGCCTGTAATTCGTCAAGAACCACTAGTTCTACAACGAAAGGAGCCTCGAGTTAGCCTTCCAGATAAGTTCAATGGTACACGCTCCAAGTTTCGAGGTTTTGTCGATCAAATCAAGTTAATAACAATTTTACAGTCCAAACGCTATCCAACGGAGGAGTCACGTGTTACACTGGTTGAAACCCTACTTACAGGGCAGGCTCTATCATGGTTTGCTCCTTTATTTGAGAAGGGATCATCAATTTTGAACAACTTCAAAACTTTTTTGGAAGCGTTTGCGGAAGCATTTGGCGAGCATGACAAGGCTCGATGGGCTACAACAAAGATTCGATCACTACAACAAGGGACATGCTCTGCATCAGTTTATGCATCAGACTTCAGACAATTAGCATGTGACATCAACTGGGATGAAGAAGCATTGACGAGTCAATTTTATTGGGGTTTGAGGGATGATGTGAAGGATTTGCTATTATCTCTTCTTGATCCACAAACGCTCAACGAAGCCATTAGCCAAGCTGTGAAGTGTGACAACCGCCTATTTCAGCGTCGCCAAGACCAACGCTCAAGACAACATGTGACTCGTCACGCCTCAACCATGTCAGCAAGCAGTTTGAATTCACATTCCGAGACGGACGACATGCAAATTGATGCGGTACGTGTCAAATCCCTCACTCCAGAAGAGAAGAAGCGACGCATGGAGGAAGGACTATGCTGATATTGTGGTGAAGAAGGCCACAAGGTTGGAAATTATCCCAAGAAGCAGAATCGACGCATTATCAAGACCAGAGGCACGTTTTTTCAGGAAAACAAAAATACCCAGCCTCAATAGGAACCGTGCGGCTGGACAGTCAAAAATTGCAACAACAATCTGGTTCCTCCCTCTCTGCCCAACCTGCCCTTTGTTTTACAATCCCTTTGTTTTTTGGTCCTCAGAAGCTTAATACCTTAGCATTACTAGATTCAGGAGCATCCGCTTGTTTCTTAGATGAAGAATATGCTAAATATCATAAGATCCTTCTAGTACGGAAACCTAAACCTGTTTATGTAGAAGTCATAGATGGATTCCTTTACTGTCTAGTAGTATCACTCATGAATCAGAACCTATAGAAATAGTATTTAAGGACCATAGTAGTTATATTATCTTCAACATTATAAAGACTCCGTCAAGTCCTATTATTCTTGGTCTTTCTTGGTTGAAAAAGTATAATCCAACCATAGATTAGAGGTTACGAAAGATAATATTTCCAATAGAACGTTCCAAGAGTAAACAAGTTAGAAGACCCCGAATCAAAAAACCTTTATTTATTGGAGCAAGAACATTTGTAAGATCGTCCAAGGAAGGTACATTGTTTGTCATTTATGCAACTCCAACCAGCGAAGAGAAGATTTTGACAACAAGTATACCAGAGCAATATAAAGATTTTCAAGATGTGTTTCAAAAGAAGAATGCTGATATGCTATTGGAGCACCGACCATATGATTGTGCCATAGACTTGCAAGAAGGAGCACAACCCCCTTTTGGCCCAATGTACAATTTGTCGCAGACGGAGTTGGCAAAATTGCGGAAATACATTGATGAGAATCTAGCCAAGAACTTCATTCGCTATTCGAAGTCACCAACTGAAGCACCAATCTTATTTGTAAAAAAGAAGGATGGCTTGCTATGGATGTGCGTGGACTATCGAGGTTTCAACAAGGTAACAAAGAAGAATCGTTACCCGTTATCCTTGATATCTGGTCTTCTTGAACAACTTGGACGGGCAAGGATCTTTACAAAAATCGATCTAAGAGGAGCCTACAACCTCGTATGAATTAAAAAAAGAGACGAATGGAAGACAGCTTTTTATACAAGGTATGGCCATTTCGAGTATAATGTCATGCCTTTTGGTCTTACCAATGCTCCGGTAGTTTTTCAACACATGATGAATGACATCTTTCGGGAGCATCTTGATGATTTTGTTGTCATCTATTTGGATGATATTATGATATTTTCTAAGAACAAAAAAGAGCATGAAAAGCATGTTCGTCTCGTCCTTGAAAAACTACGTGAGTGAGGACTCTATGCCAAGTTGGAGAAGTGCTTATTTCACCAAATTGAGATGGAGTTTTTGGGATTCATCGCGACTACAGAAGGCTTGAAAACAAGAAAGTGGGAGCAATCATGTCGTAGGAGGTTCCGAAGACGGTTAGAGACGTACAATGTTTTCTTAATTTTGCTAACTTCTATCGGATTTTTATTAAGAATTATTCCCAAGTTGCTGCTCCTCTCACTCGGTTGACGTGTAAGGACAAGCTCGAATGGGGACTCCTAGTAGAGAAAGCATTTCAAGATCTTAAGATGACGTTTACAACGGCTCCGATCTTGGTCCACCCGGATTTTGCAAAGGCCTTTTATTTGGAAACTGATGCTTCGGATTTTGCTTTGGGAGCCGTACTTTCATAGATGGGTGTTGATGAAAAGCTCCATCTAGTTGTATTCTATTCTCAAAAGTTCTCTGCTGCTGAGATCAACTATGAGATCTATGATAAGGAGCTTCTTGCTATAGTGGATTCTTTCCAAGAGTGGCGTCACTTTCTCAAAGGAGCGGCACATCCGGTAACCATATACACAGATTACAAGAATTTGGAATATTTCATGTCGGCTCGAATTTTGAATCGGCGTCAAGCTCGGTGGAATATATTGCTATCCAGATTCGAATTTGTTATCATTTATCGACATGGAAATCAACAAGGACTATCAGACGTATTATTAAGGAGATTGTATCTTGTACCAAAGGCTGGAGCGGCAGCATTCGACCAACAGTGTATGACGCTATTGAAGCCAGAGCAGTTCTGGCTTCACGTTGCCATTGTACCAATCGATGCTGACTTCCTCAATCAGATACGTACCGCGACCATTGAAGATTCAATAGCAATTGATATCAAGCAACGTGCCAATAATGACAAGTTTAAAGTGGAGGGAGATCTTTTATACTTTGAGGAGCGGTTGTATATTCCGAAAGGACCAGTATGGCTCCGAGTTCTTCAATCTCGTCACGATTTTCCAACTGCGGGACATTTCGGATTCAACAAGATCCTAGAATTTATTTCTCGAGATTTTTGGTGGCCCCAAATGTGGAAGGATGTGAAAGATTTTGTCCTCACTTGCGACATCTGTTCAAGATCTAAAAATCCTCGGTATCGCCCTTACGGACTTTTATAGCCATTGCCAATTCCACGGCGATCATGGTCTTCAATTTCCATGGACTTTATTACAGACCTGCCACCATCAAATTATTTTGACAGCATTTTTGTTGTGGTAGATCGACTTACAAAGATGGCGCACTTTGTCCCTTGCAAGAAGACATCGTCAAGTGAAGATACAGCAAGGCTCTTTCTTGATAATGTGTATCGATATCATGGTCTATCAGATGATATCATGTCGGATCAAGGAACTCAATTCGTATCAAAGTTCTGGAGATCTCTTTTTGAAATATTGAAGGTGGATATCAAGCTTTCTTCAGCTTTCCATCCTCAAATTGACGGCCAAACGGAACGGGTGAATCAAGTTTTGGAACAGTATCTAAGATGCAGCATCAACTATCAGCAAGATGATTGGGCCGCATATCTATCGTTAGCCGAGTTTGCATATAACAACACCTTGCACGCGTCAACTCAACAAACACCATTCTTTTCTAACTATGGGTACCATCCGAAGCTTGATTTGTTAAGTCTATCAACGAATAACAATCCAACAGCTGAAGGATTTGTGAAGCAGCTATCAGAGCTTCAAACTATGTTAAAGGTGCAATTGCAGTCTGCTCAAGAGTCTTATAAGACATCCGCAGATAAACTTTGAAATCAAGCACCTATTTTCAAAACTGGAGATAAGGTATGGCTACTTCGACGGAATATCAAGACCAAGCGGCCGTGTGATAAGTTGGACTACCGGAGGTTGGGACCATTTGTCATCTTGAAGCAAATCAATCCAGTGGCGTACTGTCTGGAGTTACCAGCTGCTATGAAGGTACATCCAGTCTTTCATGTTTCTTTGTTGGAGATTTATCGAGAATCGTCTTTTCCTGGAAGAGTGCAAAGTTTGCCACCTAGTATCGAAATCAAGAACCACGAGGAATACGAGGTAGAAAAGGTGCTAGATTCGTGATGTAAATGGGAAAAATTAGAATATTTTGTATATTGGAGAGACTACAATATCAATGAGCAAACATGGGAGCCGGCCGAAAATCTCGCCAATGCGCCGCAAAAAGTACAAGAGTTTCATCAACAATATCCTCAGAAACCTAAGCCGGTTCGAGGATAACTTCTTTTTGAAGCTTGCTCATCTAGTAACATAAAAGGAAGGGAGAACACTACCAAAATTCATAGTTGATGTAGTTATTTTCTCCAAGATAGAATAGATCTTTTCTGATAGCCATAGTTTGGTCTTTTGACATGGATAGCCAAGAGATAGATACCATGCCAATCATATCATCTCAACCTACTAGCTCATGAAGGCGACCTCGAGATGAAGAACTACCTGCACCACGATGATGACGGAGGATATCAAGTAATCGATCACTAGTGATTATATTTGAAGTTGAGCCTGCTTATAATGGTCAGCCAGAAGGTGTGTTTGCAGGACAATTTCTCAATGAGGACACGGAAGTTCATGCTTGGTCGGAAGTTGAAGGCGTGGGCCACTACCGTTGGCTTCAAGGACCGATGAACCACTTGCCTCGTGAAAGACAATTGGAATTCATAGCAGACATTATGCGACAGATCTTCATTTTTTTACGTTGGTATTGATTGACAACAACATTGCTTCTCGGAGACCTCAAAGCTAAAAGAGGGGGTGATGTTAGTGACATAGTCTTAGAACCTTGTAGAAATTAGAACATTCTAGAAGCAAGTCCCTAGAACCTTCTAGAAGTTTCCATTAGCAGTTAATTGGAGTTTATTGAGAAGCTTCCTAGTTAGTGGAAGTTGCTTGAGAAGCCTCCTAATTCATGGAAGCTGCTTGAGAAGCTTCCTAAATTGTTGGAAGTCGCTCAAGAAATTTCTTATTTAAAAGTATATATAGGAGTCGAGGCTGAAGAGTTCTTCAGTCTCGACAACACATTTCTTGGAGCTCTAGCTCACCTCTCTGGTGTTGCTCTTGTATTCATCTGATCAATCTAGTTCTTGCCAGTTCTCTTTGAAATTCTTGTTTAGATTTTCTCTTTATATTCTGTGTCCGTGAATGTAGAAGAATTGTTTGAAGACCATAGTAGCTAAATTGTGTTTAATATTATTAGAATTCCTTTAAATCTTATTATTCTTGGACTTTTTTGGTTGAAATAACATAATCCATCTATAAATTGGAAGTTGCAAAGAATAACATTTTCAATAAAAATCCTTGCAAAAAAAACTTTGTAAAAAATCATGAGTTGATAAGCCTTTATTTATTGGAGCAAGGGCTTTTATAAAATTGGCCAAAGAAGATACAACATTAGTTATCTATATGACTTCAATTAAAAAAATGATTTTATCAACAAATATTCTAGAGCACTATAACAAATTTGAAGATATTTTTCAAAAGAAGAATGTTGATATATTACCAAAGCACCGACCATACAATTGTACTATAGACCTTTAAAAAAGAATGCAATGATTTTTTGATCTAATTTATAATATTTTTCAAAATGTGCTTTTAGCATTGAAGGATCATATTGATGACAACCTTGCAAAGAATTTTATTAAGTATTCAAAGTCTATAGCCAGTACATCTATACTCTTTGTAAAGAAGAAGGATGGTTCCTTGCATATGTATATTGATTTTTGAAGATTGAATAAGATAACGATAAAGAATTATTATCCACTATTATTAATTTTAGGACTTTTGGAACAATTTGGCTAAGCCAAGATCTATACTATGATAGATCTTCATGGAATATATAATTTGGTATAGATTAAAGAGAGAAATGAATAGAATATTATATTTTGGATAAGATATAGACATTTCAAATATAATATCATGCCTTTTGAATTCACAAATACATTCACTATCTTTCAACATTTAATATATGATATCTTTCAAAAACATCTAGATAAGTTTGTGGTGATTTATCTTGATGATATCTTGATTTATTCAAAAGATCTAAAGGAACACAAGAAGAATATCAAATTAGTATTACAAAAGATATGAGATGCAAATTTATATGCTAAGTTAGAGAAATGTATATTTCATCAACCAAACATGGAATTTTTGACATATATTGTATTTACAAAGGATTTGATAATAGATTCCAAGAAGGTGGAGGTGGTTATGCACTTGGCCATTCCAAAGACTGAGAGAGATGTATAATATTTTTTTGGATTTGCTAACTTTTATTGGATCTTCATAAAAAATTATTTTCAAATTGTTGCCCATGTTATTCAATTGATATGCAAAGACAAGTTGGAATGGGGGCCTCAAGCAGAGAAGATATTCTAAGACCTCAAGATAGCATTTATCACAACTCCAATCTTGGTGCATCCAGACTTTACAAAAGCATTTTATATGGAAACCGATGCTTTGGATGTTGTACTACGGGCCGTGCTTTTACAAATGAATATAGACAATAAATTCCATTATGTTGTATTTTATTTTCAAAAATTTTCTATTGTCAAAATTAATTATGAAATCTATAATGAAGAGCTTCTTATTATTATAGATTCTTTTCAAGAATAACATCATTTTTTTAAAAGAGCAATGCATCCTGTGATTATATACACAGATCATAAGAACTTGGAATATTTTATGTTAGTATAGGTTCTTAATTATTGTCAAGCTTGATGAAATATGTTATTATTTCAATTTAACTTTATCATTATTTATTGACCTAAGAAGCAACAAAGATTGTCTCATGCTTTGTCAAAGAAATCATATTTTGTATTAAAAATAGGAGAAGCAGTGTTTGATTAACAATATATATCTTTGTTGAAGCTAGAGGAATTTTATCTTTGTGCTACTATTACATCAGCACCTATTGATTCTAGTTTCTTCAATAAGATGCATGTTGCAATTTCTAATGATACTTTGGTTCTTGATATTAAGCATTGTTATAATAAAAATATTGATAGATTTAAGCTTGAGAGAGACCTTCTATATTTTGAAGAATATTTGTATATCCTAGAATGATCAACATGATTGTGCATTCTTCAATCTTGCCATGAATTTTCAATTGCAAATCACTTTAGATTTAATAAGACCTTAGAATTTATTTCTCAAGATTTTTGGTGGCTTCAAATGTGAAAGGCTTTGAAGAACTTTGTGCTCTCTTTTGATATTTGTTCAAAGTTTAAGAATCCTCAATATTGTTCTTATAGACTATTACAATCCTTATTTATTTTAAGATAGTCATAATCTTTTATTTTGATGGATTTTATTGTAGATCTATCACCATCTAATTCATTAAATAACATCCTTGTAGTAGTTGATTGACTCACTAAAATAACTCATTTTATTTTTTATAAGAAGATTGCGTTTAGTAAAGAAATAACAAGGCCCTTTTTTGATAATATATATCAATATCATAGCTTGTCAAATGATATCATATTTGATTAAGGACCTCAATTCATATCTAAGTTTTAAAAATGTCTTTTTGAAATATTAAAGACATTAAACTTTCTTCAGCTTTCTATTTTCAAATTCATAGCCAAATAAAATAAGTTAATTAAATTTTGGAATAGTATTTACAATGTAGCATTAACTATCAACAAGACAATTGGTTCTTGTATCTATCATTAGTAGAGTTTATATATTATAATATTATTTATGCCTCAATTTAGCAAACACTGTATTATTCCAACTATGAATATTATCCAAAGCTTGATTAATAGAATATGCCATAAAACAACAATCGAGCAAATGAAGGTTTTGCAAAGCATCTATAACAACACCAAATAACCTTAAAGCTTCAATTGCAAGTAGATTAAGATGTCTATAAGGTATCTATAAATAAATTCAAGAATCAACTACTTACTTTTTATATTGGAGATAAAATATGGCTTCTTTGGCAGAACATCAAAATCAAGCAACCATGTGATAAGTTAGACTATCAAATACTAGGACCATTTTCCATCTACAAGCAAATTAATCTAATAACATAATGCTTAAAACTACCATCTTCTATATAAGTACATCCAATTTTCCAAATCTCTCTTTTAGAGCCTTATAAAAAGTCACGTTGTCGCGTGGCCTGAACTTCTATCTAGGAATACACCGGGAACCTAGCTGTAGAGAATTTTACTTAATATTTATTGGCTAAACTCTAATGAGTTATTTTTCCTTAATAATAAAGATAAATACACGCGATAATATAAGAAAAAGGTTTTGTATGATTAAAACCTCTTATTTTTAAGTAGGTTTGTACATAAGTTTTCTCTATGATATGTAAAAAATCCTTAAAAACCTTTTAAAGACTCATCTATATATCAAAATCATATCATGGCTCTATACATCCACCTTTTACACCTCCATAAAGTCTTGGCTCCCAAAAACACCTTTAGTATGCACAAAAGTCCAAATTTGCAACAAAAACCCTTAAAAATATATTTTTCCGCAAAGGATGTTTTTCTTCCCAAACTTTAGAAAATCATATCTTCTGATCCAGCCGTTCAATTTTCTTCAAACTTTCAGGCAAGGTAGAATTTACCTTTAAGCTTTATTACAAAAACAATTCAACCGCAAATATACTTCCGATCGTTCGATATCTCAAAACCCCTAGCAGGTGCTTAAAACCCTAGCTCAGAGACACCCGAGCACTATTTTCTCTATATCTCACAAACCCAAAACCTTAATGCCACAAAAATTTTGCACATAGTCTTGTGACATAAACATATATACTCCTGAAAATTTTGAGCCAAAAATCTATCAAATTGACTAAGATATAGCTCAAAATGTAACCGCTAGTTAAGCAGAATCACTTACTGCCTTTAGCTTACAAGTACTGACTTCAACTCGCAATATCTCCTTGACCCTAGCTTGGATTTTATCGAGCTGTACATAAAAAGTGTAGCCAAGAAAGTGCGCTTTCCAACCCTAGTCGCCGATCTTTGATTGCTCTCTGTATGCGCGAGATATACCCAAAAGAGTGACAGTAGGTCCAAAATCAACACCCTAACTTTGAGTGCCTATAACTTCTTCATTAAAAGTCCAAATCATGCAAGATTTGCACCTAAACCATACCTAAAAACCTAAACCTGATGACCCTAGCCTCTGATGTACGACTCCTTCCGAAAAACAAACCCTAACTCCTAATAAACCCTCGGGCAGCCTCCTTGCAGTCCATTGGGCATGATTTTTGGCCAATTAGAATAGAGATTTCTATCATCCACCTCTATTCATCCACATGGATGGCCAAACTATCCTTTTTACACTAAAAACCCTTTTCTAACCCTTCTTCTTATAAGATTTACATACTTGGTGCTTTAAGCACCAAATAAAAGAAGTAAATAAGATCTTAAGGATCACTAATGTCTAACATAGGTGACTTAAGATATATACAAGTTACTATCCATATAAAATTAACTTCAAAAGTCACTACTAAAAGAAAATAAGGTTGTATAAACCTTAATAATAATCCTTTTAATAGATCCTTTCTAAACTAGCAACCTAATCACATCCTATAACCAATAAAATCCACTAATATGACTTTCATTTAGTTAAGTAGTAAATTATACATTAAATATACATGTACAATTTTTTCACATAGTAGCCAAATCACAACACGACAACGTATTCTAAGAAGAGTATAGCAATTGCCACCTAGTATTGACATCAAAAATCATGAAGAATACAAGGTCAAAAAGGTGTTGGATTTATAGCAAAGGTGGAGCAAATTGGAATATCTTGTTCATTGGCATGGCTATGATATCAATAAGCATACATAAGAACTAGCCAAAAATCTTGCCAATGCTCTTTAAAAGGTATAAAAATTTCATTGACTCTATTTTCACAAATCCAAACATGTTTGATGATAACTTCTTGATAAAGATTCGATTCAAAGAATACTCATAAGAGGGAAAGAATTAATCTAAAACCTTCATCAATATATAGTTGTCTATTCCAAGATAGAATAGAGTTGTAGAAGCAAGTCAATCACCTTGTCCAACTTTCAAGTGTTGAAAGATTTAGCACAACAAGATTCAAAAGATTCACTTGTTATGCAAGTTTCAAACAAATCAATGTAATTTTTACACTCTTCAATTGAGCAAAGTGAAGATGATACATTTTAGTGCAATTATATTACAATTATTTATATTATATAAAAATAAAATAAAATATATAATATGTTTATAAGCCTAGATGTGTTTTAGAATGATTAGTAGATTAAATAAAAAAAAGTTGGTATAAAAAACTTTATTTTGGTTTTTTTTACTTAGTTTAGTTATGACGTTTAAATTATATAGGACCTAAGTATTTAGTATGAAGCCTTGAAAGGAGATTGAGACCAAAGATAAAGAACTAAACTATTATGAGGCTTATTTGGAGGGATGAAAATAAAGTATGTATAAACAAAGGCAAGGGATGAAGCTCTTCATTTCTATTGGTCAATGGCCATGCCTAATAGGCTTTGAAGAGGCTATCTGCAAGAAGAACAAGGATTTTGGCAATTTTAGAAAGGGCATTCAAAAATCAAAGATTAAGATTAGAAAGCTTATTTTTGTATTACAATTTTGATATAAAAATCAAAAGATTTGGAATTTTTATGAGGGAGGAGTAGGTGCTTGAAATTAAGGTATATAAATCATATTTGCTATCATTCTTTTGAAGTCATAAAGAATTGTACAAGAGCTTTTGGAAATTAGGAGGTGCAATTAGAAAGGTAATTTTAAGACCTACATTTGGTATAGAAGAATTGCTACATTTTGGAATTTTAAAGAAAGAAATATTAGAAGTCAAAGGCAACAGATTGAATTCTAAGGCAGTAAATAGATTACTTTGTTAATAGTGATGGTTTCTATCTTATCTTGAGCTTTCAAACAAATTTTTTTTTAAGAATTTTCAAGAAGTTGAATTATTATATTAAAAACTATACATCAAGGTTTCATAGCATTTAGATTCATAGCATTAGTTTGTGAGATATGAAGAATTTAATATGTAAATATTTATAAACAAGGATTTGAAGCTAATATTAGAATTTTAGCAATATCTAAAGATCGGTAATAAATCAATAATTAAAATTTATTGTGATAATTGTTAAAAATATATCAATACTTCATATAAAATTTAAGTAACTTTGGATGGCTGGATTAAGAATTATGGATTATTAAAATTTGGAAAAAATTTTCTTCCTACAAATGAATAAGAGATTAGAATATTTTGTTATATTTTGAGTGTTTTATAAAAATAAGACTTATATATTGGGTGTAATAGTCCTATGAAAAAGACTTTTATATAAATTTGGAGGTTTTGTTATTTTAGAATTTGATTGAGTAATTAGTGGCAGACAAAAGTTCAATGCTTCCTTGAGGCAAATTCTTTCTATCACAATAGTACCAAGTATGATCATAGTTGGAGCCATTAAAAGTAACATCCAATCATACAAATCTTGATTCCAATGCTTGAGCTTTAGTGATATTGTTTGAATCTTTCTAAGTGAATCCTTCTAAGTTTGAGATCTTATTTGGAGGATGTTTAAAAGGCTCTAATAAAAATTAGATCCTTAGATGGGATGTTTCAATAATAGAGATACTAGCTTAAGGCCATAGGTGATTTTTTCGAGGACCAATAGAATCTATCGTCCAAGAATAGAGAATAAAATATATAATTTTATGAATTCATCATATTTTTTATTTTTTATATATATAAAAAGATTTTTGAATGTATGAGCTCCTCTTAGAACTTGTTGCTAGAAGAAGGAATGATGTTAGGGATATACACTTTGCAGGTTTATAGAATCTTTTAGAACATTCTAAAGGTTCTTGAATTAATAAAAGTAAGTTAAGAAGCTTTTGAATTGGTAAAAGTAGCTCGAAAAGCTTCATAATTAGTGAAAGGAGCTTGAGAAGCTTCTTAGTTAGTAGAAGCTACTTCAAAAGCTTCTTAATTTGATGGAAGCTGCTTAAAAAGCATCCTAGACATGGATATATATGAGAGTCAAGGCTAAAAAGTTCTTTAGTCTTGACAATGCATCTCTTGGAGTTCTAGCTCACTTTTTTTTTATATTATTTGTATATTCATGAAATTAATTCAAGTTTTTGTTGATTTCTTCTTGAAATCTTGTTTTGGTTCAAGTTTCTTGCTTTGTATTCTTGTATCCTTGATAATTCAAGATATATACAATGTCAAACAATAATTGCATATATTAGACTTCTAAGATTGTACTCTAATAGAAGTATTGTTGGATGAATTGTATACAAATAATATTTGCCATGCTTTCAAATTTGACCTTATTAGCTGCTTCACACATCTATTCTTGGCTCCAAAGAATTTTAAAGCCCTTGCAAAAGAATTTCCTAAAATTTTGTTATTGGATTCTATATACAAAATTTATTGGTAAATTTTCTATTCTTATTTATATTTTAAAAGTCTTCATTTTTATGCTTATTTATAAAAGATGCCTTAATTGCTTTATCTTGTTGGCACTACCTTAAGAGAAGAATAATATAATAGATATATATTATTTCTTTGTATGTACATAATTTAGTTTTTAATTGAATCATTTTAAAGATTGTATGTATAGTTGATATTAGGATTTTCCTATGTATGCTATAATTGATCTTTTTATTGTTATTATATGTTCAATTTGAATATGCCCTTTCTATACATTATTAATTCTACAACCACCAATAGGTTGTTTTCTATTGGCTTCTGTTTCATATAAGATAAAATAGATGTGGATTATTTATAGACCTTGGAACAAATCTATAGCACCTTAGAAGATAGAAAGATACTATAGGTTATAGTGATAGACCAAGAACTAACATTAATAGAAATTATTAAAGAGATTTTTGGAAATACATAAACCAACTTGCTTTGTACTTGGCTGTCACGGATATAAGATTTACTGCAGTATATTATCTAAGTAATAATAGACCAATAGAAGTAGGTAAAATAAGTTGATTTGATAATATCTGATAGAGAAGCTTCTTAAAAGCTTCATAGATGTGAAATCACCTTTATACATGTCTATAGGTGATTGATAGGTTAGAAACTTGGTCAACAAGGTAGCCACATGGTACACATGTTGGTAGCTTGTAGAACAAGCTAGCCATGTGTCACACATTTTGGTAGCTTCTGGAACAAGCCAAGTACGTGGCGCACATGTGAGAAACTTATTGTGCAAGTTTGACACGTGTCTTGCAAATTAAACACATGTATGAGGTTCTATAGAATACCGCCACGTAGTTCTTAGTTAGATAGTATTTATAGAGGTAAGAGTGAAGCCCTCTTCACTCTTGTCAACTCCTTTTTTGATCCTAGTCTAGTTTCAAGAGTCCTCATGTTTCCAGTCTTTGGCAATAGCCATTCCATGTTTCTTTTGAATATACATACTTTCTTATTTTATTTTGTGACTTTACTTTGACACAGTTTTCATTAGATTATACATCTTTTTTTAGTTCATGTCCTTGACAGATTGACAAGAGTCTACTTATAATATCATAGCTTTGTGTTGTCTTGATTTTAAGAGTGGATTACCTTTTTTTTTTTGATAAGACACAAGTATTTTAGAAGTTGCGGATTACTCTCTTCTAAACTGATATTATTCCTAGTGTTTTCTTTGTTCTCCCTGTTACTTATCCCGAATAGTGTTATATATTTTTTGAAGTATTATCATGGCCGAGATTGCCGAAATGAAGAGTGCAATGGCACAAATACAAGAGCAAATGAGGGAATTGATGCTTGCAATGCATCAACTCACTGTACCTCCACAAGGAGTAACAAGGTTACCAAATAATGAAGATATAGATATGGTTGAAGCTGCTTCAACATCTACACCAAGCCATATAATTCCTCCTACATTGGAACAACGTCCAAGCATCAGAGAACCAAAAATGGTCTACCTGAGAAGTTTGATGGCACAAGATCTAAGTTTCGAGGATTCATCAACCAAGTTCAACTGGTAATTGAATTGCAACCGCAAAGTTTTCCAACTCTAGGATTCCAAGTCAAATTTATTAGTACACTACTTTCAGGTTCTGCCTTATCTTGGTTTTCATCTTTTCTGGAATGACGTGATCCAATATTGGATAATTTAGAAGCTTTCTTAGCAAAATTTTGATCTATGTATGGAGAACATGATGCAACTCGTGTTGCAACCAACAAGCTTCGTATCCTACGACAAGGCAATTGATCAGTGACATTATATGCTTTATAATTTTGACAACTAGCAATCGATATCAAGTAGGACGATGCTGCACTCATCAGTCAGTTTCTCTACGGATTACAATATGAAGTGAAGAAATTGATGTTGAACTTACCCGATCCTCAAACATTGAGTCAAGCAATAGACTTTGCGGTGAAGTGTGATAATCGGCTTTTCAAATTTAGATCTGAAAGTCGTACAAGAGAACCTCAGCGACATTATAATTCAGTGGCAGCACCAATGACTTCTCAATATGTACCTTCAGAAGTCGAGGACATGCAAATTGATGCTATACGTTTCAAGGCACTTACTGAACAAGAAAAGACTCGACGTCGTCAAGAAGGATTATGCTTGTATTGTGGAGAACCTAAACACACTGCTCAAAATTGTCCAAAGAAACGACGCAACCACAAGATGAGAGTACGACTGTCAAAGAAGACAATATGTCGGAAAACGAGTTTGTCCAGCCACAATAAGGACCGTGCGGCTGGGATCTTGTACAATTTCTAATGAAGGTTCTATCCTCTCCTCACAACCATCTCTTTGTTTTATAATAGATGTGTATTTAGGACCTAATAATTACAAAGCCTCTGCTTTAATAGATTTGAGAGCCTCGGCTTGTTTTTTAGATGAAGAATTTGCTAAAAGCCATAGAATACAGATAGTACAAAAATCTAAACCCGTACACGTAGAAGTCATAGATGGTCGTCCTTTATCTTTTGGAGATGTTACTCATGAAACACTTCCTCTAGATGTAGTAGTAAATGGGTATAATAGTTGCGTAATTTTTAACATAATTAGATCTCCCTCTATTCCAGTTATTCTTGATCTATCATGGTTAGAAAAACACAACCCTCAAATAGATTGGATTTCTTGTACTTTGAACTTTTCTAAAAGTATAGCTAACATTATAGTTAATCAAGTAAGAAATCACAAGTCTAGTAGTATTAGACCTGCGTTTGTAGGTACAAGAGCTTTCTTGTACACTGCAGAAGAAGAATCACCTTTTGTCATTTATGCTACACCTATTTCCAAAGATAGAAAGACTTCAAGTAGCATTTCAAGTCAGTATTAAGATTATCAAGACGTTTTTGAGAAAAAGAATACAGATATTCTTCCAGAGCATCGTCCATATGATTGTTCAATCGACCTTCAAGAAGGACCTCAGCTACCATTTGGACCAATCTACAGTTTATCACAAGATGAATTGGCTGAACTCAAGGCATATATTGACGAGAATTTGGCCAAGAATTTCATATGCCATTCTAAATCTCCAGCAGGAGCTCCAATTCTATTTGTGAAGAAAAAAGATAGATCATTGCGGATGTGTGTTGACTATCAAGGACTCAACAAGATCACAATCAAGAACAGATATCCATTACTTCTAATATTAGGACTCCTTGACCAGTTGAATCAAGCTAGGATCTGTACAAAAATAGATCTAAGAGGAGCATACAATCTAATACGCATCAAAGAAGGAGATGAATGGAAAATTGCTTTTTGAACCAAGTACGGACATTTTGAATATAATGTCATGCCTTTTGGACTTACGAATGCACCAGCTGCTTTTCAACATCTCATGAATGATGTTTTTCGCGAGTTCTTAGACAATTTTGTCATCTGCTACCTAGATGACATTTTGATCTATTCTAAGAATATAGAAGAACATGAAATACATGTTCGTCAAGCATTACAAAAAATTAGAGATGCGGGATTATACGCCAAGATGGAAAAGTGTGTATTTCACACTACTTAAGTTGATTTCTTAGGATACATCATTTCAAATGATGGTCTCATAATGGATCCTAAGAAAGTCGAAACAATCATGAATTGGAAGATTCCAAAGACGGTAAGAGATGTCCAATGCTTTTTGGCATTCGCGAATTATTATCGGATCTTCATCAAAGACTTCTCTCATGTTGCGGCTCCACTTACACATTTGACTTGTCAAGACAAACTCCAATGGAATCAAGAAGCAGAAGCAGCATTTGAAGCTTTGAAGACATTGTTTGTTTTTGCACCAATCTTGTATCATGTAGATTTTTCCAAAGCATTTTTTATGGAAACAAATGCATCAGACTTTGTCTTGGGTGCAATTTTATCACAAATGGAAACAGATGACAAACTTCATCTAGTAGATTTTCATTCAAGAAAATTCTTAACAACCGAGATCAATTATGAGATCCATGACAAAGAACTTCTTGCAATCGTGGATTCTTTTTAAGAATGGCGTCATTATCTAGAAGGCGCTTCGAGTCCAATCACCATGTATACGGATCAAAAGAACCTCGAGTATTTCATGTCGGCACGCATGTTGAATCGTCGTCAAGCTCGTTGGAGCATGTCTTTGTCAAGATTCAAATTCATTATCACTTATCGGCTAGGAAAACAACAAGGTTTTTTCGATGCTCTTTCTAGACGTTCTTATTTTGCACCAAAAGAAGGAGATGAAGCTTTTGAGCAACAAATAATAGTTCTCTTGAAACCAGAGCAGTTCTATCTTTGAGCAATAAAATCAACATTGACTGTTGATTCAACTTTTCTCAAGCAAATTCAGTCAAGTATGTCCTCAGACCCTCTTATTCATGATATCAAGAATAATTCTTCCAAGTCTCATGATGCTTCTAAATTCGAGTTCAAGAACAATCTATTATATTTTGAAGGACGTCTATATGTTCCAGAAGGAGAAGCACATTTACGTGTTCTTCAAGCATGTCATGATTTTCCAGCGGCAGGACATTTTGGATACAACAAGACTTTGAAACTTATATTAAGAGATTTTTGGTGGCCTCAAATGTGGAAGGCAGTCAAAGACTTTGTACAATCATGTGATATCTGCCAAGCTCAAAGACTCTCATTATCAACCTTTCACCATTATCTATTCCGTAACAACCATAGTCTTCGTTTATAGAATTCATCATGCATCTTCCAAGCCAAGATCTACGACTTTTATATTCCATAGATCGGTTCAATTAAGATATACATTTTGTGCCATGTACAAAATCTATCACAGGTGAAGAAACAGCTAAGCTTTTCATTGATAATATCTATCGCTATCATGGATTACCTAAGGATATTATATCGGATAGGGGAACTGTCAAGGACAATAACTGGATGAAATCAAATGAACAAGTGAGACCTCTCTCAAAGAAATAAATATAAAGAAGTATATGTATTAAATAGAAACTGTAATGGCTAATGCCAAAAGACAAGAAAACTAGAGACTCTTGAACTAGACTGGAAACAAGAAAGAAGTTGACAAGAATGAAGAAGGCTTCACTCTTGTTTCTATTTATACTATCTACCTAAGAGTTAAGTGGCGACGTTCTATAGGACCTCTTCAACATATCTAATTTGTATTTACAAGCATACTGTCTTAAGCCAGAAGATGTCAATCAAGAAGTTTTACATGTCATTTATATTTTAATACTGTCTTCTTTGGTTACCAACACGTAAGACATGTACAACTTATTGACCAAGTTTCTAATCCATAAGTCTACTATGGACACTTTTAAAGTCAAAGCAGCGTCTATGAAGTTTCTAGGAAGTTTCTCTAAAGATATTATGGAATTAATCTACTTTTACCTTCTTTTATCTAGTTCTATCTGATCATATAGGTAACTATGTATATGTCCATGATATTACCCCCCCTTTAAAGGACGAGTCCTACATGAGATTATATGCGTAAAAGTCTAAGAGCGCGGCTAGTGTATTTGCCACATACCTCGACCTTTATTCTCTTTTAGCTGCAATTGACGGGTCCTCTCAAACGCATCGATAGTGTCCCATTCCAGGGCGAGAAGACCACCCCGTTATTTGATCATTGTTGTGACCTTCATAACTTCCTTCAAATGTCACATCTGGAACATCGTCAGGAGTTGTTCCTATCTCCAATAAAATCACCAAATATCGAGAATCTCTTCCAAGGTCGTGATATCAAACACGTTGTATCTCGCCATCTATTCGGCGGTTAACATAAGTCATTCTCAAGATCTTTCATCTCGGTTGCGCTGCCTTGAGTATTAGCATACAATGTCTCATTCGTATAATAACAACGGTTGGGCTCGGTACCAAACTACTGGCCGTTAATTTCCCTTAGCATCACAAAATATAAAGAAGCTACAAACAAGGATAGAAAGTTGAATGTTATCTTGCCTACATCTTGTTTCTTTTATAGGGAAAGTCTTCATCTTGGTTTCGATGGATGTTGTTGATGAAAGGTCTCCACCTTCCTCGCTACATTCGCCGGATTTTTTGCTGGTTCCCATGTGCGCTCACTAATATCATATCCGTTGTCACATTGTAAATTAAAACATAGTGTGAAAGATATAAAGGAATGTGTTAAAATAAAAAGATTAACATTAGAAGAAGAGAGGATGAAAAAGAGAAAGGGTTGTGGTTATAACCACATTATCTTGGAGGTTATAATATTTATCACAAGCTCAGAGATGATAGGTAGGCCAAACTACTAATTTCCTGCTGAAATTCCCACTAGCAGTACCAAGTCATGAAGTCAAGGATTTCTACAGTGAAGTCAAGTGGATTCGAACCCACGTCAACTCCAAAGTAGCTAAGAACTTAACCACACAAGCTTCTTTGACTTGGCAGTGAAGGATGTAGTTCTTTCTCTTTTATCTCTAATCTAATCTTAATTGTTTTTTTCTACTTATTAGATTTTTTTCTATTTTATCTTAAATCTACATTACCTTTATTCTCTTCTATTTTAGATCTAAACTTAAATGTTGTGGGCTGAAATTAGAAGAGAAGTTGGTAGAAAAAAATGGTAGTAAGAAGGTAGAATAGAAATTTACCTCAAAAAGTGAGATTCCTTCAAATTAATCCAAAAGAAAGGATTGAAGAGGTGGAAAGACATGGCTGAGGTGTCTCTTTGACCAAGGGAAGAAGGAAGACCATGCCGGGAGGACAAGAAGGGGGTCGTGAAGAAGAAGAAGGAGGTTCTTTTGGAGAGATAGGGTTTTCTTTTTGATAGGCAGTACACGTTTTTGTAAATAGAAGAAGCTTAGAGAAAAGTTTAAGTGCAATTTTTTGTAGATTTGTAGTAGACAAGATAAGGAACATATAGAAACAATTTTCATGTCTTTTGGTTAAGTATCAAGGGAGATATGAGTCGTCAAAGCTGCAGGTGTTTAAGACTAGGGCAGTGAGGTTTACTAAATTTCGGGCCTCGGCTCTTGAGAACCATTTGGACTTTAGAGGCAAATTTTGTTGGGGTTGTGTTCCTTATAGAGGTTACTACTTTGAATCAAAATCTTAAGTCAATATGATCTTTGAGCAAAGAGTTATGAGTGAAATTGTAACCAGATGTAGGTGAAAAGAGAAATAGAGTGAAAGCAGAATTGGGGTTTGTATGGGCAGAGTATGTGTGTGGGGTTTTTTGGGTATGAATGGAGTTAGGGAATGAATTTGAGTGTGAAATTTGATAGACATGATCTAAGCAAGTTAAGAAAGAGATGAGAGTAAGTTTGATATTCATTTATCTTATAAAAAAAATGTTATGCTCTTTCAAAGTGATAGGGGTCTATCTCTAAGTCAGTGAAGTTTGGGGGAGCATATCTTTGTGATCAAAGTAGCATATTGAGTAAAATTTATTGGAGTTTGTAGATATATGAGTCTATTAAGTTGTGTAAAAAATTGATTGCTATTGGAGTTATGTTAAAGAATTATGAGGAAATTTGTAGTCGGATCCAGAGTTGGTAGAAGACAGAATTAAAGGAGAAGAGTAGAGTCTATAACTCTATTTCCAAGAGGAGTTTTGGAGCAAAAATTGGAGGATGTTTACAACATAAAGCAAGCAACAAGCCTACCAAATTTCAATACTTGGGGTTTTGATAATGAGGAGCAATGAAGGTGTGAAGCAAAGGGGGTCCAGAATCAAAGGCAGCATGGAGGGGTTTCTTTGACAACATGGTTCTCTCTAACCACATGAGCTATAATCAAAAGATTATGGGATTTGCTTCCTTACTTCCTTAAGTACTTTGTGTTCAAATTTTGCTTCAATTGATATGATATCCTAGGATTTATGGGCAAATTTGAAGGCGGGTTTTTAAAGGCAGAATATGGGAAGATTAATAAAGTATGTTTTTATGTAAATTCTTCAGTTTTATGAACTTCATGAATCTCATCTTGCACTTAAGAAACGAGAGGCACAAAAGACCCAGTGTTTCTTAGGGCTAAGACTCTCACCACGACATTTGGTGCTTCCACTGAGAGAGCTCTAAGGCTTCAAGATTTTTAAGGCAAGATGGGGGATAATAGAACCAGTAGTAGTCAAGCTCAAGGAGGTAGTCAAAACTTTGCAGAGGAGTTCTTTAGGGCCATGCAAATGTTTATGGGACAACAAGTTGCCAATGCAGCTGGACAAGGAGCTACAAAAGCTTTGAAAGCTGTTATTTCTAAGAATGAAAGATTCAATGGAAAGAACATTTCAAAGTTTTTAAGGAATTATACTTGTGAGATGGAAATCTATCAAATTTCAGAGGAGAAGATGATAGAGACATTTGACTTGGCAATTGTACCAGAGATCAGAGATAAGGTGAAACATCTTCATCAAAATAATTTTGAGATTACTTGGGCTAAATTTGAAGAGAGGCTTCGAGATGAGTTTTTTGATGAAGATGAAGAAAGGATGTCCAAAAGGAATTTCCTTGATTGGGTGGAACAACAACCAGGTAATAATATTGGACCAAGTGAATTGTTAAGAGAATTTGAAAAGAAATTTGGACAACTCTCATTAACAGAGAAGAGGATTCTTGAAGTGAAAAAATCAGAGTTATTTCTACAAGCTGCAAATGAAGCTTTGGAGGATAGATTATTACTTCTTCTTCAAGATGGAGCAGCTGAAGGAGGTTTTAGTACCAATTGGAGACAATTGGAGGATGCAATAAGTCTTATTGCAAAGCAACAGCGGGTAAAGGCTAGGGGATATGGAATAAAGATGGAAGCTTCAACACCACTAACTACAAGGACATCTTCAATGATACCATCAAACTCTTCAAAGGGTAAGGCTCTGGATGAGGACACTCTAGAGGAATTGGTGAAGGGATTGAAGGAGCTGAAAGTGGAGATGAGTGCTTTAAAAAGAAGTACAAAGCCAAGTATCTCTCAAACTTCTGGAGGACAGAGGGGATATGTCATGAGGTGCATTTGGTGTGATGATTCTGATCATAAACGTAGTGATTGTGAATCATATGCTGATGCCATGAAGAAAGGCATCATTACCTTCAAAGATGGAAGGATTAGAGATGTATCTACAGATTTTCCTTTGGATACTAACTTTGCCAAAGGTGGAATGAAAAAGTTAATGGAAGATTGAATGATGAAGCCTAAGCCAAGAGATTCAGGTAATGCAGATTCTTATCAAATTGTGGCCTGAGAAAATAATATTGAAGCTCTATATCTTGAGAATCCTGAGACTATGATTAGAGGAGCTCAAGCCATTAGAGAGAAAACAGGATGGAATGATCTAATTGATGCAATTAGCATCAGAGCCTTTTTAGACAAGGAAAGGAAGAATGAAGACTTTCAAGATGTCTATGTGGAAGTAAAGAGAGGAAGGAATGTAGAAGATGAAGATGAAGAACCAATAAATAAGAAGCAAACACAAAAAGGTGGTAGTACATGAGAAAGGACAAAAGAAGGCCCAACAATAAATCAACCACCACAAAATACCCTTTCATCTTCACAATCAAAGGAGGCATCAACTCCAAAGAAAAGGGTGGAAGATAACATGGAAAATGGTAAGAACAAGAAGAAGGTCATAGAAAAAGGTAAAACCAAAGGCCTTACTTATAAGCTTCAATCTGATATTGAAACTTCTATTGATTTGAAAGGAGTATTGGAAGGACGGATTTTGGATGCAAAAATTGAATTTACCTTACGGGAGGTCTTAGGAATTGCAAAGAAAGACTTCCATGAGTTGATTATTGATATTATCAAAAGAAAACGCCAAATGACAGTAGAGACAGTGATGACAAGTGCCATTGACACTTGTTTAACTAAAGAAGAGGAGGAAGAGATTGGCCAAGTGTTTTCTATTGAATGTAAGTCAAGCCTTGAAAGAATTATGATTGTGGAGGATGATAAGGTGAGTCATGGGATTGAAGAAAAAGATGTAAATGATGGTATGCCTATTGATTTAGAAGAGGAGGTTTTAGACATGTTTTCTCTTCAACTTCAAAAGAAGAAGGAGGATACCAACCACAACATGGAGGAAAAAGAAGCAAAGATATATGCTTATGCCACTTTTGATGATGGTGATGGAAAAAAGGGTGCAAAGGTTTTAGGATTTTCTCATCCTTATTGGGCTAGAGCTACTACAGAAGCTCAGATTAAGCTTGAAAATTTGAATGAAACAATCCATGCTTTGGTAGATCATGGCTCAAAGATTAATATCATGTCTAAGGCAGTATATGAGAAAGGAAAATGGCCTATAGATACCAATCATGGGTGGATATTAAGAGCTGCGAACAATGAAAAGGGAAGGTTGTTTGGAGCATGTCCTGCGGTGAAGACAAGGATTGGAAATGCGGAAGTAGAGCAGAATTTTTTTGTTCAAGATCGTGGCACATATCCAATTATTCTTGGTCAACCATATATTAAAGCTTCAAGAATGGAAATTAAAGTGTTAGATGATGGATCTCACTATGCAAGGATTCGAAGTTGTGATGGAAGGAACTCAGTACAATTCCTTACAGTGAAGCCAGAAAGCAAGAGGCATAGAGATCAATTACGTGAAAAACCTCTTGATACTGAAGAAGGATTCCAGGATTTCTAGAAAGCACACGTGGAGAATGGGGGTCTGCGGGTGCGGGTAATATATTTACTAAGGTATTCCCCAATATATATAAGAATGGATATGGAATTTTGAATTTGAGTGATCATAGTATCTTGAATTTCAAAGGTGTAAGTGTAATGGATTCTAAATATAAAGCCAAAATAAGAAAAATAGAAAAGAATTTTGAAAAAATGGGGATAATTTCACAAGAAGAAAATATATCGGGATTAATAGAATGGATTGGACTTCCGAATTGATCTACTACATCAATTAGAAAGGTTGAAAAATATGGAGGAGGTTATGGATAATAGAGGTATTATAGTTGAAGTCAATGATCAATGCTTTTACAAAGAAATATTACATTTAATGGAAGACCATGGTGAAGACATTCATATCCGTAAGTGGAAAAATGAAGCTGAAGTGAATGCCAAGTATAAATCAGTAGCAAAGAAAGTAAAGCCAGTAGCAACTCAACTACCAGATAATTCTGAAGATTATTTCAAGCGAGCTGAAAAGGAGCTAGGATTAAGAAGTTATATAGGAATTGGACATCAATTCACTAAAGAAACACTTGACAAGTTGGAGATTGGAGGGGGTGAGTTTTTAAATAAACCTGAGAAGTATTTATTTCAAAGCATGCTTTTATAACATGGAAAGGCATTTGCATCTAAACCTAGTGAAATAGGATGTGTTTATCCAAATGAAGTAGCACCTATGGTGATCTTTACAGTTCCACATATACCGTGGGATTTAAAACCCATTCCGGTTCTAAGAGCTTTACTACCAAAATTAATTAAATTGCTTAAGGAGAAGA
>JAWRVF010001751.1:0-46136 GCA_036785485.1 Physcomitrellopsis africana | reverse complement strand
GCAGCTCCTTCAAGGAAGTGACGCCATTCTTGGAAAGAATCCACTATAGCAAGGAGTTCCTTATCATGAATCTCGTAGTTGATCTCAGTTGCAGAAAACTTCCATGCATAGAATGCAACCGAATGAAGCTTATTGTCGATGCCCATCTGTGAAAGTACGGCTCCTAAAGCAAAATCCGAATTATCGGTTTCCAAATAGAAAGCCTTTGCAAAGTTTGGGTGTACCAAGATTGGAGCCGTGGTAAATGGCGTTTTAAGATTTTGAAATGCTTTTTCTGCTAGAGGTCTCCATTTCAGCTTATCTTTACATGTTAATCGAGTGAGTGGAGCAGCAACTTGAGAATAATTCTTGATGAAGATCCGATAGAAGTTAGCAAAATCGAGAAAACATTGTATGTCTCTAACCATCTTTGGAACTTTCCAGGACACAATTGCTTCCACCTTCTTGGGATCCATCTTCAAACCTTCCGTAGTTGCAACAAATCCTAAAAACTCCATCTCAGTTTGGTGAAATAAGCACTTCTCCAACTTAGCATAGAGTCCTCGCTCGCGTAGTTTTTCGAGTACCAAACAAACATGCTTCTTATGCTTTTCTTCATTCTCAGAAAATATCAAGATATCATCCAGATAAATGACAACAAAATCATCTAGATATTCTCAAAAAATATCATTCATCATGTGTTGAAAAACCGCCGGAGCATTGATAAGACCAAATGGCATGACATTATATTCAAAATGCCCATACCTTGTACGAAAAGCTGTCTTCCATTTGTCTCCTTCTTTGATTCGCACAAGGTTGTAAGCTCCCCTTAGATCAATCTTTGTAAAGATCTTTGCACGTCCAAGTTGTTCCAGAAGACTAGAGATCAAAGGTAATGTATAGCGATTCTTCTTTGTCACCTTGTTGAGACCTCGATAGTCCACGCACATTCGTAGTGAGCCATCCTTCTTCTTCACAAATAAGATTGGTGCCCCAACTGGCGATTTTGAATGACAAATGAAGTTCTTGGCTAGGTTCTCGTCAATGTATTTCCGCAACACAGCCAACTCCATCTGCGATAGGTTGTAGATTGGGCCAAAAGGCGGTTGTGCTCCTTCTTGCAATTCTATGGCACAATCATATGGTCGATGTTCGGGTAACATGTCAGCATTCTTCTTTTGGAACACATCTTGAAAATCCTTGTATTATTTCCGGTATTCCTGCTGTTGAAATCTGCTCTCCACTAGTTGGAGCCACATAAATGACCAATGGTGTGCCTTCCTTGCACGATCTTACAAACGTTCTTGCTCCAATGAACAAGGATTTTTTAGTTTGGGGTCTTCTTCCAGGCTTGTCCTCAGGTTGTTCTATGGGAAATGTTATCCTCCGCAACTTCCAATCTATGGATGGATTATATTTTTCCAACCAAGAAAGACCAAGAATAATAGGATTTGACGGGGTACTAATAATGTTGAAAATAATATAACTATTGTGGTCTTTAAACGTCACTTCTATAGGTTCTGATTCATAGGTGATACTACCAGATAATAAAGGTCGTCCATCTATTACTTCTATGTGAACAGGTTTGAATTTTTGTACTAAGAGAATTTTGTGATGCTTAGCAAATTCTTGGTCGAAGAAACAAGCAGATGCTTTTGAATCTAATAAGGCTAAGGTTTTTAGTTTTTCAGGACTAAAAGATAAAGGAATTGTAAAACAACGGGCAGGTTGAGTAGAAAGAGAGGAATCTAGTTTTGATTTGTCCAGCCGCACGGTTCCTATTGTGGCTAGGCATCGTCGTTTTCTTGAACAAACACACCTCTATTCTTGATGCTGCGTCTATTTTGCTTCTTTGGACAGTTTCCAATTCTATGGCCTTCTCCACCGCAATAAAAATATTAACCTTTCTCCATACGCTGCTTCTTTTCTTGTGGAGTAAGGGATTTGATAAGTACCACATCAATCTGCATGTCCTCTGTCTCCGCTTATGAATTTAGGCTACTTGCCAATATAATTGTGCCGCGATGACTTGTATATTGTCTAGAGTGTTGATCTTGGCGACGTTGAAATAGGGGGTTATCGCACTTTACAGCTTGGCTAATGGCTTCATTGAGCGTTCGTGGATCAAGAAGAGATAATAACAAATCCTTCACGTCATCCCTTAGACTCCAATAGAATTGGCTCATCAATGCTTCTTCATCCCAATTGATGTCGCATGCCAATTGCCTGAAATCCGATGCATAGACTGATACAGAGCGAGTCCTTTGTCGTAGTGATCGAATTTTTGTTGTAGCCCACCGAGCCTTGTCATGCTCGCCAAATGCTTCTGCAAATGCCTCCAAAAAAGTCTCAAAGTTGTTCAAAATCGGTGATCCTTTTTCAAATAGAGGAGCAAACTACGAATAAGACTCCAATATTATGACAAAAAGATATCAGTTTAGAGGAGGGCAATCCGCAACCTCTAAAATACTAGTGTACCTTGAAGAAGAGGGGTAATCCACACTCCAACAAGAAAAAACTAACTCTGATATCCAAGGTGAGAGCAATCTTGACAAACTGTCATGGACACAGAATATAGACTTGAAGTCTAAAGAAGAAGTTCAAGAAGAACTAGCAGGAACTGGATTAATCAGATGAATACAAAAAACAACACCAGAGAGGTGAGCTAGAGCTCCAAGAGATGTGTTGTGGAGACTGAAGTATTCTTCAGCCTCGACTCCAATATATACTCCTACCTAGGAAGCTTCTCAAGTAGCTTCTTCCAACTAAGGAGCTTCTCAAGCAACTTCTACTAACTAGGAAGATATTAGAAGGCTCTGGAAGATTCTAAAGAGTTCTAGGAAACTTCTAGAATGTTCTAGAAGGTTCTAACAAGTATATCTTTGATACTAAGAAGATATTAGAAAGTTCTGGAAGTTTCTAGAGAGTTCTAAAAAACTACTAGAATGTTCTAGAAGGTTCTAATAAGTATGTCTTTGATACCAGAGCAGTTTTATCTACGAGCAATAAAATCAACATTGATTGTTGATTCAATTTTTTTCAAGCAAATTGAGTCAAGTATGTCCTCAGACCCTCTTGTTTATGATATCAAGAATAATTCTTCCAAGTCTCATGATGCTTCTAAATTCGAGTTCAAAAACAATCCACTATATTTCGACGGACGTCTATATGTTCCAGAAGGAGAAGCACGTTTACGTGTTCTTCAAGCACGTCATGATTTTCTAGCGGCAGGACATTTTGGATACAACTAGACTTGAGAACTTATATCAAGAGATTTTTGGTGGCCTCAAATGTGGAAGGCAGTCAAAGACTTTGTACAATCATGTGATATCTGCTCAAGATCAAAGACTCCTCGTCATCGACCTTTTGGGCTTCTTCAGCCATTACCTATTCCAGAACAACCATGGTCTTCTCTTTCTATGGATTTCATCACAAATCTTCCAAGCTCAAGATCTTATAACTCTATATTTGTGATAGTAGATCGGTTCACCTAGATGGCATATTTTGTGCCATGCACAAAATCTATCACAGGTGAAGAAACAGCTAAGCTTTTCATTGATAATATCTATCGCTATCATGGATTACTTAAGGATATTATATCGGATAAGAGAATTCAATTTGTATCAAGATTTTAGAGAACCCTTTTCAAGATCTTAAAAGTGGACATAAAATTATCTTCAACTTTTCATCGTCAAACTGATGGACAAACAGAGTGCATGAACCAAGTCTTGGAGCAATATTTAAGGTGTATCATCAACTATCAACAAGATGATTGGATAGCTCTTCTGCCATTGGCAGAATTTGCTTATAATAATACGATACATTCTTCTATGCAACAAATACTTTTCTTTGCCATTTATGGTTATCACCTATGACTTGATGCTTTTGACTTTTCAAAAGTTGATAATCCAGCAGCAGAAGATTTGGCAAATCATTTGTCAAAGCTACATGCAATAATGAAGGTGCAATTAAAAATAACTCAAGAACGATAAAAAATAAATACATATGTGTTTCGCAAGGAACAACCACAATTCAATGTGGGGGACAAGGTATGGTTACTTCATCGTAATATCAAGACTACTCGTCATTGTGATAAGTTGGACTATCGTAGGCTTGGACCTTTTCCTATTTCTGAACAAATCAATTTAATTGCATATCGATTACACCTATCAAAGTCCATGAAGATCCATTTTATATTCCACATGTCATTACTTGAGCCATATAAGACAATGGATATATAAGAAAGAAGATAAATACAACCGCCTCCTGTAGAAGTGGACAACAATGAAGAATTCGAGGTTGAAGAGATTTTGGATTCAAGGCGGGGCCAAAATTGACTGGAATATCTTGTGCATTGGCGCAGATATGATATTAGTGAATGTACATGGGAGCCATTAAAGAATCTAAAAAATGCATCATTAAAAGTTAATGCATTTCATCGACGACATCCATGAAAACCAAGATAAATACTCAAGATAATCTTTGCTATAAAGTAAGGCAGGTTCTATAGAGGTTTCATCCTACCTTGTATCATTGTTTGTCATTAGATTTTGTTTGTGCTAAAGGGATGGAGGATCAAAAACCAGCGAATTTAACTCAAGAGCCATCATTTGCTGATTTACCGGACAAGACATTACAACTATCACAACCTTCAAGACAACGGAATAGAGATGAAGACCCTGAAGAACGACATGTCTTTCCTTGGATTGATGGCAAAATACAACGTTATCGTATTGTAATTGCTTATAGTATGTAAAATCCACTCAAAATGCATAATATGTTTATAAGTTTAGATATGTATTAGAATGGATAGTAAAATAAATTAAAGGGGTTGATAGAAGAAACTTTATTTTATTTTTACTTGTTTTGATTATGGTATTTAAAAATTATAAGATCTAAATGATTAGTATAAAGCCTTGAGAGAAGGTGGGAGCCTAAGGATGAAAATATAAGCTAGTAGGAGGCTAATTGGAAGGAATGAAATGAAGGCATGGTCGGATGAAGGCAAGGAATGGGAAACTTCATCCCTATTGGTCGAATACCATGCCCAATGGGCTTTGAGGAGGCTGCCCGCGACCTTAATAAGGGTTTCGGTGACTTCAAGGAGTCCATTAGGAAATTGGAAGCTAGGGTTGTAAAGTCTAGGATTTTGGGTACAATTTGTGTACAAAAATTAGAGGATTTAGAGTTAAGGTAAAGAAGTTATAGCCATTTGAAGATAAGGTGTCAATATGAAACATATTGTCACTCTTTTGAGGATTGGAGGAGTTGTATGAAAGCTTTTGGGGATCGGGAGGTGCGGCTAGAGAGGGGATTTTAAGCTCTACACTTGATGTGGAAGAGTTACTACGTTTGGAGTTCTGAAGAAGGAGTTATTGGGAGTCAAAGATAGCAGATTGAATTCCAAGGCAGTAAGTAGGCCGTTTTGTTGATAGTGATGGGGTTTGTCATATCTTGAGTTTCTAGACGAATTTTTGTTTCAAAATTTTTAAGAAGGTGTATTATTATGCTAAGAAGCTATACATCAAAGTTTCATAGCATTTGGACTTTTAGATTGGGAGATATGAAGAATTTAGTACATGGGTGTTTGTAAACAAGGGTTTAAAGCTACTGCTAGGGTTTTGGCGATATCTAAAGATTGATAATGACTCGACAGTTGAAATTTGTGGTGGTAGTTTTGAAAAATACATCACTACTTCATGTAAATTTAGAGTAGATTTGGATGGTTGGATTGAAAGTTATGGATTATTGAAGTTTGGAAAAAATTCCCTTTCTACGAGGGAATGAGGGTTTACAGTATTTTATTATGTTTTGAGTGGTTTGAGGAAATTAGGCTTATGTATTGGGTGTAATAGCCCTATGAAGATCTCTTTTATATAAACTTGGGGGTTTTATTATTATACTTGAATCTTGCTTGAGTAATTAGTGGCAATCAGAAGCCCAGCGCTTTCTTGAGGCAGATTCTCTCTACCGCGACAACGTGTTTGGTATCACAACCTTGGAAGAGACTCCTGATGTTTGGTGATACTTGTAGAGGTAGGAACTACTCCTGATGGTGTTCCTAATATTTTCTTTGAAGGAAGTTATGAAGGCCTCAACAATGATCAAATAACAGGGTAGTCCTCTCGCCCTGGTATGGGACATTATCGATGGTTGAAAGGACCTATCAAATACCTTCAAAGGGAATAAAGATCAAAATATGTGGCAAGTACAATTCGACGTATTTTGGACTTTCTCAACATGTAATCACCGCTCCTCGTGGAACTCGTCCCTTGAAAGGGGGATAATGTCACGGATATAAGATTTACTCCAATAAATTATCTAAGTAATAATAGACCAATAGAAATAGATAAAATAAGTTGATGTGATAATATCTGATAGAGAAGCTTCCTAGAAGCTTCATAGATACGAAATCACCTTTATACATGTCTATAGGTGATTGGTAGGTTAGAAACTTGGTCAACAAGGTAGCTACATGGCGCACATGTTGGTAGCTTGTAGAACAAGCTAGCCATGTATCACACATGTTAGTAGCTTGCAGAATAAGCCAAATACGTGGCGCATATGTGAGAAACTTATCGTGCAAGTTTGACATGTGTCTTGCAAATTAGACACGTGTATAAGGTCCTATAGAATATCGCCATGTAGCTCTTAATTAGATAGTATTTATAGAGGCAAGAGTGAAGCCCTCTTCACTCTTGCCAATTTCTTTTGTGGTTATAGTCTAGTTTTAAGAGTCTTCATGTTTCTAATCTTTGGCAATAGCCATTCTAGTTTTCTTTGAATATACATACTTTCTTATTCCCATTTTGTGATTTTTACTTTGATACAGTTCTATTAGATTATGCATCTTTTTCTAGTTCATGTCCTTGACATGTAAGGACCCTCAAGTTAGTTTTTTGGAAAAATATGATGGTACGCGTTCAAAATTTCGAGGGTTTGACAATCAAATTTGATTGATAATACTTCTATAATCTAATACTTATTCGACAGAAGAATCACAGGTTGGATTGGTTGGCACCTTATTTACGACACAAATACTATTATGGTTTATTTTTTTATTTGAAAAAAAATCACTGATTTTGAACAACTTTGAAATTTTCATGGAAGCATTTAGAGAACATGACAAGGCTCGATGGGCAACAGCTAAGATCTGAGCATTAAATCAAAGGGCATGCTTTACATCAATCTATATATCCGATTTTAGGCAATTAGCGTGCAACATCAATTGGGACGAAGAAGTCCTAATGAGCCAATTTTATTAGAGATTAAGAGATGATGTGAAGGATTTGTTATTATTGCTTTCAGATCCATAATCACTCAATAAAACCATTAGCCAAGCTGTAAAATGTGATAACCAATTATTTCAATGTTGGCAAGATCAATACTCATGGATTCCAAGAAGACAATATATAATTTGACATATCCCTACTATATCAACAAGCATTTTGAATTCATACTCAAAAGTAAAAGATATGCAACTTGATGCAATACAATTTAAATTTCTTAGTCCGCAAGAAAAGAAGCATCGGATGGAAAAAGGTCTATGCTTGTATTATGGCAAGGAAGGCCACAAGATTGATAATTGCCCGAAGAAATAAAATTGAGACATTACCAAAATTAAGAGTACAATTGTTCAAAAAAATGACAATGTTCAACCACAATAGGGACCGTGTGGTTGGACAACCCAGCATTACAAAACCATTCAGGTTCCTCTCTTTCTACTCAACCTGCTCATCCTTTTGTATTTTAGTCCTCAAAAGCTTTAGACAACTGCTTTGTTAGATTTGGGGGTATTTGCTTGTTTCATAGATGAAGCATTTACTAAGCTTCAAAAAATTCCTCTAATACAAAAATCCAAACCTATTCATATAGAGATAATAGATAGACGACCCTTATCCTCTAGTAGTGTCACCCATAAAACCATGCCTATAGAAATGTCATTCAAAGATCACAGAAGCGAGATTGTGTTCAACGTTATTAGGATTTCTTTGAATCTTATTATCCTTGGGCTATCTTGATTAGAAAAGCATAATCCATCTATAGATTGGAGGTTGCAAAAAATAACATTTCCAATAGAGATCCCTATAAAAAAATTCATAAAAAAACCATGAATTGGTAAATCTTTATTTGTTGGAGCAAGGACTTTCATAAAATTGGCCAAAGAAGGTACACCGTTTGTTATTTATGCGACTCCAATTAAAGAAGATATGACTTCATCGGCAAGTATTCTAGAGCAGTACAACAAATTTTAAGATATTTTTCAGAAGAAGAATGCTGATATATTGCTAGAGTACCGACCCTACAATTGTGCTATAGATCTTCACGAAGGAATACAACCACCTTTTGGCCCAATCTATAATCTTTTTCAAAATAAACTTTCAGTATTGAAAGATTATATTAATGAAAATCTTGTAAAGAAATTCATCAGATATTCAAAGTCTGCAACAAGTGCACTTATATTTTTTGTGAAGAAGAAAGATGGTTCTTTACGTATGTGTGTTGATTATTGAGGATTGAATAAAATAATGATAGAGAATCATTACCTAGTACCATAAATTTTAAGACTCTTGGAACAATTCGGCCAAGCCAAGATCTATACTAAAATAGATCTTTGTGGAGCATATAATCTAGTATGGATCAAGGAGGGAGATAAATAGGAGACTGCATTTTGGATAGGATATGGACATTTTGAATATAATGTCATGCTTTTTGGACTAACAAATATACCCGCTATCTTTCATCATTTAATGAATGATATCTTTTGAGAATATTTAAACAAATTCGTAGTGATCTATCTTGATGATATTTTGGTCTATTCAAAAAATATAGAGGAACACATGGAGCATGTCAAGTTGGTATTACAAAAGCTGCAAGATATAGGTTTGTATGCCAAACTAGAGAAATGTGTATTTCACCAACCTAAGATGGAATTTTTGGAATACATCATATCTACTGAGGATTTGACGATGGATCCCAAGAAGGTAGAGGTAGTTATACAATAGACCATTCCGGAGACTATGAAAGACGTACAATATTTTTTAGGATTTATTAACTTCTATTGGATCTTCATCAAAAATTATTCTCAAATTGCCGCCTTTCTTACTTGATTGGCATATAAAGACAAGTTAGAATGGAGGCCTCAAGCAGAGAAGGCATTCCAAGATTTCAAGACGGCATTTATCATAGCCCCAATATTAGTGCATCTAAACTTTACAAAGGCATTCTACTTGGAGACTAATACTTCAGATTTTGTACTAGTGGCTGTACTTTCACAAATGAGTATAGATAACAAATTCCATCTTATTATATTTTATTCTCAAAAGTTTTCTATTGCCGAAATAAATTATAAAATTTACAATAAAGAGTTTCTTGCTATTGTAGATTCTTTTCAAGGATGGCATCATTTTCTTGAAAGAACAATATATCCTGTGATTGTATATACAAATCAGAAGAACTTAAAATACTTTATGTCAGCTTAGATTTTTAATCATTGCCAAGCTTGATGGAATATATCACTATTTCAATTTAATTTTATTATCACTTATCGCTTTGAGAAGCAACAAGGATTGTCTGATGTTCTATCAAGGAGATCATATCTTGTACCAAAGATAGAGGAGGCAACATTTGATTAACAATATATAACTTTGTTGAAACCAAAATAATTCCATCTTTGTGCTACTATTATATCAACGCCTATTGTCAAGGACATGAACTAGAAAAAGATGCATAATCTAATGGAAATTGTATCAAAATAAAAGTCACAAAATAGGAATAAGAAAGTATGTATATTCAAAGAAAACTGGAATAGCTATTGCCAAAGATTAGAAACATGAAGACTCTTGAAACTAGACTAGAACCAGGAAAGGAGTTGACAAGAGTGAAGGAGGGCTAACTAAGAGCTATGTGGCGGTATTCTATAAGACCTCATACACGTGTCTAATTTATAAGACACGTGTCTAATTTACAAGACACGTGTCAAACTTGCACGACAAGTTTTTTACATGTGCGCCACGTACTTGGCTTGTTTCGCAAGCTACCAACATGTGTGACACATGGCTAGCTTGTTCCACAAGTTACCAACATGTGCGCCATGTGGCTAGCTTATTGACCAAGTTTTTAACCTACCAATCACCTATAGACATGTATAAAGGTGATTTCGCGTCTATGAAGCTTTTAGGAAGCTATTCTATCAGATATTATCAAATCAACTTATTTTATCTACTTCTATTGGTTTATATTACTTAGATCATTTATTGGAGTAAATCTTATGTTCGTGACACCTATCAATTCTAATTTCCTCAATGAAATGTATGCTACAATCACTAATGATGCTTTAGCCCTTGATATCAAGTATCGCTTGAAAGAAAATACTAATATGTTCAAATTTAAGGAAGACCTTCTATATTTTGAAGATCGTTTGTATATCCCAAAAAGACCAACATGACTATGCATTCTTCAATTTCGCCATGACTTTCCCGCTATGGGTCACTTTGGATTCAACAAGACCTTGGAACTTATTTCTTGAGATTTTTGGTGGCCTCAGATGTGGAAGGCAGTGAAGGACTTTGTGCTCTCTTGCGACATGTGTTCAAGGTCCAAAAATCCTTGATATCGCCTTTATGGACTTTAACAACCCTTATCTATTCCAAGACGGTCATGGTCATTTGTCTCGATGGATTTTATTATAGATCTACTGTCATCAAATTCATTGGACAACATCTTTGTAATGGTTGATCGACTTACAAAGATGGCTCATTTCATCCTTTACAAAAAGACTGCGTCTAGTGAAGAAATGGGAAGGCTCTTTTTTGAAAATATATATCGATATCATAGCCTACCAGATGATATCGTATTTGATCGAGGATCCCAATTCATATCTAAGTTTTGAAAGTATTTTTTTTGAAATATTAAAGATGGATATTAAACTTTCTTTGGCTTTACATCCTTAAATTAACGACCAAATAGAACAAGTTAATCAAGTGCTGGAGCAGTATTTATAATGCAGCATTAACTATTAACAAGACAATTGGATCTTGTATCTATCGTTAGTAGAGTTTGCATATAATAATACTATTCATACTTCAATTCAACAAACACCATTTTATTCCAACTATGGATATCATCTAAAGCTTGATCTAAGGAGTATGCCAAAGAATAACAATCGAGTGACTGATGGATTTGTAAAGTAGCTATCGCAACACCAAACAACCTTGAAGCTTTAATTACAAGCAGCTCAAGATTCTTACAAGGTATCTATAAATAAATTTAGAAATCAACTACCTATTTTTCATATTGGATATAAAGTATGGCTTTTTTGATAGAATATTAAGACTAAGCAGCCATACAATAAGTTAGATCTTCAAAGGTTGGAACCATTTTCTATCTAGAAGCAAATCAATCTAGTGGCATATTACTTAGAATTATCATTTGTTATGAAGGTACATCCAATTTTTTATGTCTCTCTTTTAGAACCTTATCAAGAGTCACATGTTTTGAAAAGGGTACAAAAATAACCACCTAATATTGAAATTGAAGACCATGAAGAATATGAGATTAAAAAGATACTTAATTCACGGCGAAGGTGGGACAAATTGGAATATCTTGTTCATTGGCAGGGCTATGACATTAATGAGTATACATAGGAATCGGCCACAAGTCTTGCCAATGCACTTCAAAAGGTACACGAATTTCATCGACTTTATCTCCACAAACCTAAAAATATTTGATGATAATTTCTTAGTGAAGATTAGATTCAAGGAATAGTCATATAAAAGGGGAGAGTTAAACTAAAGCTTTCATCTGTATGTAATCATGTGTTCTAAGATAGAATAGAGTGGTAGAAGCAAGTTAGTCACTATGTCAAACCTTCAAGCATTGAGAGAATAAGACTTAGAAGATTCACTTACAACACAAGCTTCAAACAAACTAGTGCAATTTTCACAACCTTCAATTAAGCAAAGTGACGACAATATATTTTAGCGCCAAGTACAACCTTGGTTGGAGCCATTAGGAATAAGATCCAACCATACAAGTCTTGATTCCAATGCTCGAGCTTTAGTGATATTGCTTGAGCTTGGAAATGTAAATCTTTTTAGCTCTGAGATCTTATTTAGAAGATTTTTTAAAGGCCACATTAAAAATCAGATCCTTGGATGGGATTTGTCAACAACGGAGGTGATTTCTTTGAAAACTAGTAGAACCCATTGCATAAGAATAGAGAACAAAATACATAGCTTCACTAGTGTAGCGTATTCTTGATTTTTCATATATGTAATAAGTTTGAGTTCTTCTTGGGACTCATTGCTAGAGAAAGGGGTGATGTTAGGGATATATACTTTAGAAGTTCACAGAATCTTCTAAAATATTCTAAAAGCTTTCTAATTGATGAAAGTCCGTTGAGAAGTTTTTTAGTTAGTGGAAGGAATTCAAGAAACTTTCCAATTAGTGGAAGGAGCTCAAGTAGCTTTCCAGTTAGTAGAAGGAACTCAAAAAGCTTCTCAATTGATAGAAGCTGCTCAAGAAGCTTCTTGGTTTGATGGAAGCTACTCAGAAAGCGTCCTAGACAGGAATATATATAGGAATTGAAGCTGAAGAATTCTTCACTCTCGACAACGCATCTCTTGGAATTTTAACTCACCTTTCTTGGTGTTGTTTGTGTACTCATCTATTTAATTCAAGTTCTTGTTGGTTTCTTTTGGAAACCTTGTCTTGATTTAAGTTTCTTGTTTTGTATTCTTGTGTCCTTTACAAAAATTTGATTGCAAAATTTTTGTATTAATTCAAAATATTCATAAGATATCTTTTTTTATAAGATTTTGAAATTATATAAAATACTTATGATTTTTATTTTTATTTTTTATCATTAGTTCATTTTAAAATTAAATCAAATTCTTTGTTTCAAATAATTCTTTATATTCATCTTTTGTATGATGATTTATATAATTACTTTCAATAATTCATTATTATTGAATAAATTAGGAGTATTTTTTTTAAACAATTAAAAATTTCTTTCTAAAAAATAAACTATTGTCATGCATTTGAAATTTGAATTTTAAAAAAATTAAATTATATATATATATATATATATATATATATATTATTTTTTTTAATTATTTTTTAAAACCATTCAAAAACACTTACATTATCAAGATAGCAAAAAGAACTTTAAAAAGATGCCTAAAATTTGTGAAACCCACTTGAACTAAGATATAAAATGAATTGATTTATGAATCGCTTGCATCATCAAAAGAATAGAATTTTATACATCACTCTATTTGAAGACATGATGGACAATTCATAAATCACCAAAAGAAAAACAATGACTAAAACAATATATAAACATCATCTCTTTGAAAATACAAAACGTTTAGAAAAACACACTTTTCTTACAATTTATTGAAATAAAGCATGAGAATACTTTGAGATGACCTCTGTCAACCAACACAGTCTGCGACACAGATTCAGCATGAAAGCAGGTTCAGAATTTAGGGTCCTTCAATGACCACATTGTAGCAGTCACACTTGTGCTTTGTTTCACAGTGTTGTAACACTGTATCGCACATTCCAACACAATTGTCTGACTCACGCAATTTCTGTCTACTCAACAAGACTTTGTTTCTAGACCTCCGCAGTTTTGGCACTTGAAAGTGGACTTACGCTTCGAACACAACTTCTTCAAGGGGAACGAAGGGGTTGGAGGTGGCGTGTGCAGGAAGTATTGATTAGCATTGCCGCAGCGTAGGATCCCATGTTTTGGAAGCTAGATTTGCAGTTAAGTTTGACAGGTTCGGAAGCTGGACGCATCACTGGAACCACAACCAGCCTGATCTAGGATTTGGGTGCACGCCGCCGAAGAAGAAGAAGGCAGGCTCAAAAATGAACCGGTTCTTCAACATGGGGCGCATCAATGCAAAAGTATGGAGCAGATTCTGAGTTTGCAACAGCAGTGGTTGTGTGAGAAATTCTTTTTGAAAAACTGAAAGCTGCGTTGCTTGATAATTTCATTTGAAGACACATACTGATCTTGAGTGTAGAATATCTTGTTTGTGCATGTCACAGTTAATGTTAAAAGTATATATGTACGTATAAATATATGTATATATTAGCATTAGGGACCTTTTTCTTTATTATTATTATTACAGGAGTTTATTTCAATTTAATTTAATTTAATTTATTTTGATATCCATTTTTACAAGTTCATTATTGATAACTTTGCCAACAGTTTGGCTATTTTTAATTATTGTAATAAGAAATTTTAATCTTTAATTTTTCCTTTATTTTTTCAATTTCTTTACAATTGAATGTGATCAATGCAATAGGTCTCAATTTTATAAAAGAGTCTCTTATTATTTCATTTCTTTCTTTTTTCTTTTTTTTTGCTTGAAAGAATTGTTGTGTTTATTTTTTTTGTAAGGTATATATATTTTTTGATTTCTCTTGGAGAAATTTTGTCTCTCTTATAAACTAGTTTTTCTCTTTTTAAAGGAATCTTAACCTTTTAGTGAAGAATCTATGTCTACAGAAAGTTACATTTAATAGTAATAAATATTATACTTCTTTTTTAAAATTTTTAAATTTTTTAAATTTATTTCTAATATTTTTATAAAAAATTATGTTTGTAATGTATCAAATGATTTTATCACAAATGTCTTTAGAAAATATAGCCATATTGCAATTGAGTTCAACTAACATCACATAAATATCTATAGAAAAACATCAATTTTAGAAGTTGAGTTCTAATTATTAGAATTATTTTTCCTTATATTTTGTTAATTGTTTTTGGATAAGTATATTTAATTTGAAATTTTCTTTGTTATATTTCAAAAAAAAAAAATCTACATTAATTGCTGTAATACAAAAATTACTTTTATAACTATATCATGGTCATTATATCAATAGTAATTTAATACAAATTAAAACTTCTTATAATATAGAATATTTTATTTCATTAATCTTTGTTTATGTTTTGTATATTATATTAGAATTTTCAACCTTTAAATTAGATAATAATTACTTTGATATTAATTTGATACAATATTAAGTAATTAATTTTATTGTTAGTATAAATCAAATATTGCAAAAGATTTTTATTTAGTTTCTTTCTAATTTATTTGTTAAACATAATTTCATATTTATTTTAAGACTCATTTTTTTTTAAACAACTATAAATCAAAAATTATTCAGAGTTGTATTAATGATTTGAATTCTTATTTTGTAATGAACAACAAAAAAATAATTAGATAAAGTTTTTTTTAGGATTCAAAAAACTTACCATCAAAAAACTTATCAACACTAGTAGTGTAACAAAGCTCTTTATTTAAAACTTCAAAAGCTACTTTATTAATCATTAGTACTATATCATATATGAAAATCTTTGTAGCTTTTTTCAAAGATACAAAGATAAGATAATTAAGAGATTAAGTTTTTTTAAAAAAATATTATATTAGAAACTAGACAAGATATAAGACTAGAAACAATGTAATACTTGAATTGCTCTAAAACTTGTAGTAGCATGGTTGAGGTGTCCCTTGCCTTATCTTATTAATTATACTATAGCAATGAGATCCTATAAAATATCTTAGAAGAATAAAAAAATCTTTTGTATTAATATTAATTTTTTATTCACCTATAGAAGTTTTTAAAAGATTATAAATGGATTATAGAGAATTTTAGAAAACTATAGAAGACTTTAAAATTTTATAAAAGTTTTTAGAAGGTTTTAAAGGTTTCTAAAGATTTATAAGAAGTGATACAAATATCTATAAGACTCTAAAATATTTAAGAACATTTTATAAAGTTCTTGTGATTGTAATTAATTGAATATATGTGCCAACTTTTAGCAATATTTTAAAGATTTTATTCTTGGATGACATTAAAGTTTGTATAATTATTTAAATTAAGAAAAATCTAAAAAAGTAGATTTATTTTCTATCTACAAGCAACAAAATAATAATGCTAGAAGAAACAATTGATACAATAATTTGGCATTTTTTTTTTAAATGTGCTAAAAAAAAATTCTATAAAAAGATTTTTTGATACTACTAAGTCTAAGTTAATTGTAAGCAATAATTTTATTATATGTAAAAGTGAAAAGATTAGTAATAGAAGAATACACACATCAATTAGAAGAAATGTCTTTTGAATTAATATAGAGATTGATGAGGAAAATCTTAATAATGCCTTATGGTTGTAATACACATCTAAATATCTTATTTTAAATAAATATATTAAAAAATATTAATATTTAACTAAATTACTACTATAACAAAAACTTTTATAAAAATAATATAATTAGATTAAAATTTTAAATATCTTATTATAAATCATATATTATTTTTAGCTATCCTTAAAATTTTTAAAAATATTATTTCTATTTATATTTAAAAAAATTTGGCCTATTTAAATATAAATTAATATATATTTGATTTAACCTTAATTATATTTGTATTTTCATCAAATTGATGTATTTAAAGTAATATGTTATATAAAAATTTGAAATTTGAAATAAAAATATTAATTCTAGTAATTATATTTTAAAATTTGATGTTAAAAGTTTATAACAGAAAATAAATACTTTTGAGTTTAAATTAAGTATGTACAAGGATGTTATTAAATAATATAAGATTATCAATCTAATGATATTAAAGTTTTTTCAAATCCAAAAAGATTGTACACATTTATAATATATGTATATATATATATATATATATATATATATACATAGACTCTTTTATAATATTTATAAGTTATGAAAAATCTAATTTATATTAAATTATTATTTAATAATATATTTAATACTCTAAATTTTAATTTAAAATAAAATTATTATTAAAGTAGTATTTTTGTAAAAATTAATTTGGATGTATATTATTATATGTAATATCTTATTTTGAATATTTTTAAAATTTTAAATACTTTTTAATTTTTTAATTTTTTAATAATTTTTAAAAATTATATTTTTAATATTATATGTAATTCAAATGATGGTTCTACAATTGAAACTTGGTTTAAAAAAAATTGATATAATAATTTTCCAACTTGAAATAATTTTTATCTTGTTATTATTAAATAAAATATCATAAAAATATGTTAATATATAATTTCTAAACTTTATTTTTAATTATATGTAGAATCTTAAAAAGCAATTTGTATTACTATACACCTTATTATCCATTTTTTATGAACCGTATTAAAATAGATATTTAGCAAATACTACTTTTTAATAAAAATTGCCATCTATATAAATGACATAAACTTGTCTATTTTTTAGAAAATATTTTCATAAGTGCTCAAATTCACTTTCTAAGAATATTTTTAAAAACAAGCCAAAAAAATATTTAAATTAAGTGGACCTTGTAAAAGAAAACTACTTGGATTTCAAGATATTTGAGACTTGTCACTATTGGGTGGGATATAACAAGCCCATACAAGACAGAGTCCAAAATAGGTAGGTTAGGCTTAAACCATGCCACCCCACCATCTTGGCTCAACGAGAATAGGCAAGTTGGATAAGGTGCAAGCCCAATCCACTCTCCTTATAAGGCAAGGCATGGCGTGGACTAGGCTACATCCTAATTTTTTTTTTTTATAGGTAGAGCAAAGTAACAAATTGTAGGCTAGAAGATAGTTTCTAATCCTAGTTTAAAAGTAAAATAAAATAAAAAATCTTTTTTAAATATAATTTTTTTTAATATTTAATTAAATTATATATATATTTTAAAATATAATTCTAAATAATTAATAATTATTTATTAATATTATTAAATAATAAAATAAAAATATTTTATTATAATATATATAAATAAAATATTATAAAAAAAACATAAATAAAAAAATTCTTTGAAATAAGTTTGATTGTATAAATATATTTTTTTAATATTAAAAATTTTAAAAAATCTATATTGAAGAGATACTAGTAAAATTATTTTATAATTTAAATCATATATATATTTTAAATTTATAAATATTTATAAATTAAAGCTTTTATAATACTAAAGATATTTAAATGAATATATAGTATAATTTATACAATGTAAGATTTGACAATACCTTTGTTGTAACTTAAGACTTCAAGATGTAATGTATATTCAAAAAAATATGATTTTTTATAAAATATTAGAATTTTAATTAGTTTTATATTAATATATTATTTTAAATAGAATAGAATATAATATTATTATTTTTATAATTTTAAAATTATAAATATAATTATTTAAATAATATTTATATTATATTTAAGAAATTGATATTTCCATCCAAAGTTTTATTATTTCTATCCAATATTGTGTTGCACCCACCACATTTCCATTGTTGTTGTGGTTTTGTGACTTGTTCAAAGGAAATTTTGTTTTGATTAGTGTTCCAATGAAAAGATTTTTGTCTTTGTTAGCAATGAGATCCAATATGGTAGAAATTATTTTTAGCAACAAGGTCTAATACATGTGCCCTTATTATAACTTATTGGATAGGGGTCTTGAAAGAATACAAATTTCTCTTCCAAAACGTCCAAATAAAATTATTGTTAATATAAAATAGGTCACAAAACCATAATAACAACAAAAATAATAAGAATAATGGTGTGGGTGGTGCAACATAATCTTGGATAGAAATAAAACTCTAGGTAGAAATATCAATTCCTTATCTTTATTCTTTAATATGATTTTAATTAGATTATAGAAATATTATAATAAATTATATGTATAAATGAAAGAATTTTTTAATTTTAAAAATATTATATCTATATATAAATTATATAAAATTATTAATAATATATTTTATATTATATAATTTAAAATATAATATAATTTATAATAAATTTAAATATATATAGTATTTTTTCTAAATAATATTTTTATTCTTTATGATTTAGAAGAATTGTTCTATTTTTTTTTTTTTTTTTTTTTTTTTTTTCATATAACTCTTTATGTAATTTTTTTTTTAAAAGTGCTTTGAATATCCATTCTAAGTTCAAAAACTATATTAGAATAGATAGTATAGGTAGCACTTCTTTCTTGTAATATAGTTGCTTTACCACTAGCTCTTTTCAAAAGTATTATAAAATGTGGTAATAAAAAGAATTTACTTGTATCTACTAGTTGTATAATATTTTAATATGCCTCTTTTATTTTTTTCTTATAAGATTTTATTAACCAATCCAATTAATTAGGCATGATATTTAAAATCAAATCCGTGGAATAGAATAAATTAGATTAGAACATAATATTAAATTAACTACCTAAGGAAAATGGCTAGCCATTGTTATTAATTAGAAGTAATACAAGTATACAATAAATCCAAATAAAATCAATTCTTATCTTTGGTATTTTGTTGACTTTATTGATATTTCATGGTCTATTTAGATTGGTTATTTTTAGATCCAATTTAATATTATTTTTCTTCTCTCATATTTTATATTAATCAAACTAAGTTTATTTTAGCCTAACTTGTAACAATAGTTGGTGCAAATTTTTTTTAACTGAGATTCTATTGAGCTTATTCATATAGTAGAAATTAATTATATTGGAATTTTTTGAAATTACTATTAGTTCAAGTCCAATCCATTCAAAAACTTTTTGCAGTTGATTCATAGTCTTGATTTAATCATTTGAAGGATTTTTTTCTATCTCTAAACTACTAGATTTTAAATTGGTTATAGCCTTTAACTTATTTGAAGACTTTTCAAAGTTAATTGCAAGTTTGATTAAATTATTTAAAGAATTTTTTGCTAAAACCTAATATATTGGACTTTGAAATGGCTGAAGCTTTTAATACCAAAGTTTGGATTAAAAACCAATAAATAAGATACTTGAGCTTGAGATTAACAAATACTTATAAGTACCAAAGTTTGAACTAAATATTTACCAAATAAAGGTCTAGGTTCTAAACAAGATTATATATGCAATATCAAAGTTTAAACTAAGAGTTCTCTAAGAAGATGTTTGAATTTTGAATCAACAGGTATTTGTGTCTTTCTTCCTATTTTCTTTAATTTCATTCTCTTAATTTTAGTAGTTATTTTGGATAGAATATCAATCTAATCAACTAAAAACCAAGATTAATAAATATATATCTATATATATATATATATTTTTTTTTAATTCTATAATTGATTCATTATGCACTACTATATCAATTTTATTTTTTACTTCTTGATATTCAACATTATTTTTTTTAATATTAGAATCATCTTTAAAATCATTCATACTATTTGAAGCACAATATAATATTATAGCTTTTAAATTTCACTGTTTATTACTGAAATATATTCTATATAATTCTAAAATGGTAGTTGGATAATAATTTGATAAAAATTAAAGAAGAATTACAATTTGGTGCTCATACAAATTGTCTCTAATTGTATGCTTACAAAAATAATATACATAATTTTAAAAAGGCTTAGGAATTACATACCAAGATTTAAATTTTTTTATAACTTTGAGACTTCACCTTCTAAAAACCATGCATAGAAATTAGCTCCAAGATATCTTCTTCAGAAATATTTAAAGATTTTTAAATACTTCATTAAATAATTTTTTTAATGGTTGTATTACGTACAAAACCATTTCTCTTTTGTTCATTCATATATATATAATTGGTAATAATAATAGTTGTAAGTAACCACACCAACCAATCTATTCTTATTTCTATTGATCTTCTTATAAAATCATTCAACCATCTCTTTTATTGCACCATGATATAACTCAATATTATTATTAGTATCTTAATTGGCATGAGATAGATGTTGTAATTCTACCAACCATAAATCTATAATATGAAAATATACATAATAAATAGAATAATATATTTAAAAATTTAAAATATATAAAAATTATAATTTAAAATTAATAAAATATTTAATATCACATATATAATTTAAAATATAATATATATTATATTATATTAATTTATAATTTATAATTATCTAAATATTAGTTTTTTAATAAATCTTTAAAATTATATTTTAATATATTAAAAATTTTAAAAATCTATAATTAGAAATTTAATAAAATCCACTTATATATAATAAATTCTAAATAAATATAAGTATATGTATTAAGTATATAAAAAATAATAGATTTATAAATTTAATTTAAATTTAGAAATAATATCTTTTAAAATATTTTTTTATTTGTGATGTATTGGATTCTTCAAAGACCTCTACTATTGCATCTTTTATATATTGTTTTGTGGCATGATCTTTAATTTGAGAATACATTAGGTATTAGAGATATACACTTTGAAAGTTCACAAAATCTCTTAAAATATTTTAGAAGTTTTTGGATTAATGAAAGTCAATTAAAAAGCTTCCTACTTGATAAAAGTAGCTTGAGAAGCTTCGTAGTTAGTGGAAGGAGCTCGAGTAGCTTCCAAGTTGGTAGAAGAGCTCAAGAAGCTTTTCAATTGGTAGAAGCTTCTTAGTTTGATGGAAGCCACTCAAGAAGCGCCTTAGACAGGGATATATATAAGAGTCGAGGTTGAAGAATTCTTCAACCTTGACAACGCATCTCTTAGAGTTCTAGCTCATCTTTCTTGATATTGTTCGTGTATTCATCTGGTTAATTTAAGTTCTTGTTGGTTTCTTCTTGAAATCTTATTCCAATTCAAGTTTCTTATTTTGTATTCTTATGTTCTTGACAATTTGTAGAGATTGTCTTCATTTTAAATATAAGAATTGAATCCTTCTTGTTAGAGAGTGAATTAATTCTTTTTTAAAAGGTATACCAACGCTTTAAAGAGTATGATTTATCCTCCTTTAAACTGATATTTTTTTCATTACAATATGGGAGCTTTATTTCACTTAGGAGAGAGTGAATCACCTCTCTTCTTGAAGATCTTAAAACATTTTAGAGGTTGCGGATTACCTTCTTCTAAATTGATATTATTTTGTTATAGATTTATTTTTTATTTCTCTTAGAATGGTTGGAAGTTAAGACATTAGTATGACCGAATCTTTTGAGTCCAAGTTAGATACCATTATAAGTACGCTGACTACACTTTCTGCTAAGATTGCAAAAATTGAAGGAGTTATTGTAAAACTTCATAACAACACAACATCTGGAGTATTACAATCTAGATTGCATCTACTTCTAGCTTCTATGCTTGAGGATGCAGTACAACCTATACTACTCCAAAGACATCCATCTGTTCAGCAATGTAATAAGCCTTGAGTTAGTTTTTTGGAAAAATATGATGGTATGCATTCAAAGTTCCGAGGATTTATCAACCAAATTTAATTGATAATGGTTCTACAACTTGATACTTATCTAACAAAAGAATCATATGTTGGATTGGTTGGCACCTTGCTTATGAGGCAAACATTATCATGGTTTGCTCCCTTGTTTGAAAAGAAATCACTAATTTTGAATAACTTTGAAGTTTTTATAGAAGCATTTGGGGAATGAAGTTTTTATAGAAGCATTTGGGGCATGACTTATCTATTTGTTTTATAGATGAAGCATTCATTAAAATTCTACTAGTATTGAAATTCAAATCTATTCATGTAGAAATAATAGATGGACAATCTTTATCTTGTGGTAGTGTCACCTATGAAACCACGCCTATAAAAGTGTTGTTTGAAGATCATAAGAGCCAAATTATATTCAATATTATTAAGACTCCTTCAAATCCTATTATTCTCAAACTTTCTTAGTTGAAAAAGCATAATCCATCTATAGATTGGAAATTACAAAGAATAATATTTTTGATAGAAATCCCTACAAGAAAACTTGGAAAAAAATCACAAGTAGATAAGTCTTTATTTGTTGGAGCAAGAGCTTTTATATGATTGGTTAATAAAAATATACCATTATTTATTTATGCAACTCCAACTAAAAAAAATATGACTTCATTGACAAATATTCTAGAGCAATATAGTAAATTTTAAGATGTTTTCCAGAAGAAGAATGTTAATATATTACCAAAGCACTGACCATATAATTGTACTATAGTTCTTCAAGAAGGAATACATCCACCTTTTGGCCCAATTTATAATCTTTTTCAAAACAAGCTTTCAGCGTTAAAGGATTATATTGATGAAAACCTTACAAAGAACTTTATTAGGCATTCAAAGTCTCTAGCAGGCATACCTATACTCTTTGTAAAAAAAATGATGGTTCTTTATGTATGTGTATTGATTATCAGAAATCAAATTAGATAACGATGAAGAATTGTTACCCACTATCGTCAATTTCAGGACTTTTGGAACAACTTGGCTAAGCCAAGATCTATACTAAAATAGATCTTTGTGGAGCATAAAAATTGATATGGATTAAGAAGAGAGACAAATAGAAGACCGTATTTTGGATAAGGTATGGATATTTTGAATATAATGTCATACCCTTTGGACTAATAAATACACATGTTATCTTTTAGCATTTAATAAATGACATCTTTTAAGAGCTTAGACAAATTCATGATAATCTATTTTGATGACATCTTGATCTATTCAAAAAATCTAGAGGAACACAAAGAGCATATCAAGTTGGTATTACAAAAGCTGCAAGATGTAGATTTATATATCAAGCTAAAAAAATATGTATATCATCAACCAAAGATAGAATTTTTGAGATATATTGTATCTATTGAAGGTTTGATAATGGATTTCAAGAAGATAGAGGTGGTTATATAATAAGTCATTCCAAAAATTGTGAAAGACATACAATGTTTTCTTGAATTTGCTAACTTCTATTAGATCTTCATTAAAAAGTATTTCCAAGTTGTCGCCCTTTTTATTTGATTGACATACAAAGATAAGTTGAAATGGGAGTCTAAAGCAGAGAAGACATTCCAAGATCTCAAGATTGTATTTATCACAACCCTAATTTTTATACATCAAAATTTTATAAAAATATTCTACATGGAAACTAATGTTTTAGATTTTGTACTAAGGATTGTACTTTTACAAATGAATATAGATGATAAACTCCATCATGTTGCATTTTATTCTTAAAAAAATTTTACTATCAAAATTAATTATGAAATCTACAATAAGAAACTTCTTGCTATTATAGATTTTTTTTAAGAATGGCATCATTTTTTTGAAGGAGCAATACATTCTATGACTGTATATATAAATCACAAGAACTTAGAATATTTTATGTTAGCTTGGATTTTTAATTACTTCAAAATTCAATAGAATATATCATTATCTTGATTTAACTTTGTCATCATTTATCAATTTAGGAAGCAATAAGGATTGTTTGATATTTTATTGAGGAGATCATATCTTATACCAAGAGCAAGAAAGGTAGTATTTGATCAACAATATACAACTTTGTTGAAATCAGAGCAATTTTGCCTTTGTGCTACTATTATATTGGTACCTATTGATTCTAATTTCTTCAATGAGATGCATGCTACTACTACTAATATTACTTTGGTACTTGATATCAAACATCACTTTAATAATAATGCTGACAAGTTTAAGTTTAAAGAAGATCTTCTATACTTTGAAGAATATTTGTATTCTAAGAAGACCTACATGATTGCACGTTCTTTGATCTGACCATGATTTTCCAATTGCAGGTTATTTTAGATTTAATAAGACCTTGGAACTTATTTCTTGAGATTTTAGATGGCCTCAAATGTGGAAGGTTGTGAAGGACTTTGTATTCTCTTATGACATCTATTCAAGATCCAAAAAATCCTCAACATCGCCTTTATAGACTTTTATAGCCCTTACTTATTCCAAGACAATTATGATCTTCTATCTTAATAGATTTTATCATAGATCTATTGCCATCCAATTCATTAGATAATATCTTTGTGGTAGTTAATCGACTTACAAAGATGGCTCATTTTATTCCTTACAAGAAGATTGTTTCTAGTGAAGAAACAACAAGGTTTTTTATTGACAATATATATCAATATTATGGCCTATTAGATGATATTTTATCCAATCAAGGATCCTAGTTTATATCTAAGCTTTGGAGATGTCTTTTTGAAATATTGAAGATGGACATTAAACTTTCTTCGGCTTTCTATCTTCAAACTAATGGCCAAATAAAATAAATTAATTAAGTTTTGAAGTAGTATTTACAATGTAATATCAGCTATCAATAAGACAATTGGATCTTATATCTATCATTAGTAAAATTTGTATATAATAATATTATTTATACTTCAATTCAACAAACATTATTTTATTCCAACTTAGATGTCATTTGAAGCTTGATTTATGGAGTATGCCAAAGAATAACAATCCACCATTGAAAGGTTTGCAAAGCATCTATTGCAACACCAAACAACCTTGAAGCTTCAATTACAAGCAGCTCAAGATGCTTACAAGACATCTGCAAATAAATTCAAGAATCAATCACTTGTTTTTTATATTAGAAATAAAATATGGTTTCTTTGACAAAATATCAAAACCAAGCGGCTATGCAACAAATTGGACTATTGAAGATTAGGACCATTTTTCATCTAGAAGGAAATTAATCCGGTAGCATATTGCTTGGAACTACCATCTTCTATATAAGTATATCTAATTTTTTATGTCTCTCTTTTGGAGCCTTATAGAGAGTCACATATTCCAAGTAGAGTATAATGATTGCCACCTAGTATTGAAATCAAAAATCATGAAGAATATAAAATCAAAAAAGTATTGGATTGATGGCAAAGGTGGGAGAAATTGGAATATCTTATTTATTGATGTAGCTATGATATCAATGAGGACTCATAGGAATTGATCAAAAATCTTGCCAATGCACCTCAAAAGATACAAGAATTTCATTGACTCTATCTTTACAAATCCAAATGTGTTCAATGATAACTTCTTGGTGAAGATTAGATCCAAAGAATATTCATAAGACGGAGAGAGTTAAACTAAAACCTTCATCAATATGCAATCATTTGTTCTAAGATAGAGTGGTAGAGGCAAGTTTGTCAATTCCTTTCTTGCTTCTAGTCTAGTTCAAGAGTCTCATGTATTTTCTAGTCTTTGGCAATAGGCATTCCAATTTCTTCTTAAATATACATATTTCTTTATTTTTATCATATTATTTTCTTTTGACATAGTTTTTAATAACTTATACATCTGTTTTAATTCGTGTCTTTGACAAATTGATAAGGATGAAGTTATAATATCAGAGCTTTATTTCTTCTTGATTAAGAGTGGATTACCCCTTTTTCTTCATAAGATATAAGCATATTAGAAGTTGTGGATTATCCACTTCTAAACTGATATTGTTCCTAGAATTTTTTCTTTTCTTCTTAAGTGTTTTATTTTGTAGTGAGAGTAGATTTCTTTTTCCTTTTCTATTATAGTATTATGGTAGAGCTTGTTGAAATGAAGAGTGCAGTGGCACAAATACAAGAACAAATGAGAGAATTAATGCTTGCAATGCATCAACTCAATCCACCACCACAAAAAGCAATAAGATTAGCAGGAAGTGAAGATATAGAGATGATTCGAGTTGCTTCAAGTCATATCATTTCACCTACAATTGAACACCATTCAAGCATCAAAGAACCAAAAATTAATTTATCAGAGAAATTCAATGGCACCAGATCTAAGTTTCAAAGATTCATCAATCAAGTACAACTGGCAATTGAACTTCAATTCCAAAGTTATCCAACCTAGAAATTACAAGTCAAGTTTATTAGAATATTAATATCAGGTTCTGCTTTATCATGATTTTCATCCTTTCTTGAACAACATGATCTAGTATTAGATAATTTGGAAGCATTTTTAGTGGAGTATTAATCTATATATGGAAAACATGATGCAATTTGTATTACAATCAATAAGATCTGTATCTTGTGACAAGACAATCGACAATGATATCATATATTTCATAATTTTGACAATTAGCAATTGACACCAAGTAGAATGATGTTGCGCTTAATAGCCAATTTCTCTATGGATAACAATATGAGTTAAAAAAATTGATGCTCAATTTATCCGATCCTCAGACATTAAATCAACAATTTATTTTGTTGTGAAGTGTGATAACCAGCTTTTTGAATTTTGATCAAAGATCCATGCAAAGGAGCCCCAATGTTACTACAATACAATAATAACATCAACATCTTTTCAATACGTACATTCAAAAGTAAAAGACCTGCAAATTGATGCAACACGTTTTAAACCTCTTACTGAATAAAAAAAGACTCATCGTCATCAAGAAGGATTATGTTTGTATTGTGGATAATCTAAGCACACTACTCAATATTGTTTAAAGAAACGATATAATCACAAGATGAGGAGTACGGTTATCAAAGAAGATAATATATTAGAAAACAAGTTTGTCTAGCTACAATAGAGACCATGCACTTGGAATCTTGTACAACTTCTAGTAAAGGTCCTATCCTCTCCTCAAAATCCTCTCCTTGTTTTAAAATAGATATCTATTTGGGACCTAAAAATCACAAAGCCTCTGCTTTATTAGATTCAAAAGCCTTAGCGTTTTTTTTAAATAAAAAATTTATTAAAAGTCGTAGAATACCTTCAGTACAAAAAATTAAACTTATATATGTAGAAATAATAGATGGTTGCCCGTTATCTTTTGGAAATATTATTCATCAAATCCTTCCTATAAATATAACAATAGATGGTCATAATAATTGTGTAATCTTTAATATAATTAAATCTCCCTCTAATCCAATCATTTTAGGTTTATCATGGCTAGAAAAATACAACCCTGGAATAGATTGGATTTTTTATAGACTTGACTTTCTTCAAAGCATTAATAAGAGTTCCATAAATCAAGTAATAAATTATAAGCTTAGTATAGTAAAACTTATATTTATAGGCGCAAAAGTATTTATGAATGAAGCAAAAGAAGGATCATCTTTTGTTATTTATGTTATATCCATTTTTGATGGTGGAAGGACTTCAAGTGATATTTCAAGCCAATATCAAGATTATTAAGATATTTTTGAGAAAAAGAATGCAAATATTTTTTCAGAGCATCGTCCATATGATTGCTCAATTGATCTCAAAGAGGGAACTCAACCTCTATTTGGACCGATCTACAATCTATCTCAAAATGAATTGGCTGAATTCAAGAAATACATTGATAAGAACTTGGCTAAGAATTTCATACGCCATTCAAAATCTACAGTAGGAGCTCCTATCTTATTTATAAAAAGAAAGATGGATCACTACGGATGTGCGTAGATTATCAAGGATTCAACAAGATTACCATCAAAAATAAATATCCTCTATTTCTGATATTTAGACTTCTTGATCTATTGAATCAAGCTAAGATCTATACAAAAATAGATCTAAGAAGAGTATACAACTTAGTGTGCATCAAAGAAGGTGATGAATGAAAGATTATATTTTGAACAAGGTATAGACATTTTGAATATAATGTCATGCCTTTCGGACTTATAAATGCACCAACTACTTTTTAATATCTTATAAATGATATATTTTGTGAATTTTTTGATGATTTTGTTATTTGTTATTTAGACAACATTTTGATCTACTCTAAGAATATAGAGAAATATGAACTTTATATTTGTTGTGTATTATAAAAACTTAAAGATATAGGATTATATGCTAAGATGGAAAAGTGTGTATTTTTGTTACAGACATAAGATTTACTCCAGTAAATTACCTAAATAATATAGACCAATAGAAGTAGATAAAATAAGTTGATTTAATAATATTTGATAGAGAAGCTTTTTAAAAGCTTCATAGATGCGGAATCACCTTTATACATATCTATAGGTGATTGATAGGTTAAAAACTTGGTCAACAAGCTAGCCACATGGCGCACATATTGGTAGCTTGCAGAATAAGTGAAGTATGTGGCACACATGTTGATAGCTTGCAGAATAAGTGAAGTATGTGGCGCACATGTGGAAAACTTGTCATGCAAGTTTGACACGTGTTTTACAAATTAGACACGTGTATGAGGTCCTATAGAATACTGCCACTTAGTTCTTAGTTAGATAATATTTATAGAGGCAAGAGTGAAGCCCTCTTCACTCTTGTCAATTCCTTTCTTGGTTCTAGCCTACTTTCAAGAGTCTTCATGTTTCTAATCTTTGGTAATAGCCATTCCAGTTTTCTTTGAATATACATACTTTCTTATTTCCATTTAGTGACTTTTCTTTGATATAGTTTCCATTATATTATGTATCTTTTTCTAGTTCATGTCCTTGACAGATTGACAAGAATACACTTATAATATCATAGCTTTGTCTTATCTTGATTAAGAGTGGATTTCCTTTTCTCTCGATAAGACACAAGAATATTAGAAGTTGTGGATTACCCTCTTCTAAATTGATATTATTCCTAGTATTTTTTTTGTTCTCCCTTTTACTTATCTTGAGTGGTGTTAGATATTTTTTGAAGTATTATCATGGTAGAACTTGCCAAAATGAAGAGTGCGATGGCACAAATACAAGAGCAAATGAGAGAATTGATGCTTGCAATGCATCAACTCACTATACCTCCACAAGGAGCAACAAGGTTATCAAATAATGAAGATATAGATATGGTTGGAGCTACTTCAATATCTACACTAAGCCATATAATTCCTACGACAAGGCAATCGATTAGTGATATTATATGCTTTACAATTTTGACAACTAACAATCGATATCAAGTGGGACAATGTTGCCTTCATCAGTCAGTTTCTCTATAGATTACAATATGAAGTGAAGAAATTGATGTTAAACTTATCCGATCCTCAAACATTGAATCAAGTAATAGACTTTGTGGTGAAGTGTGATAATCAACTTTTTGAATTTAGATCTGAAAGTCGTACAAGAGAACCTCAGCAACATTATAATTCAATGGCAGTATCAATGTCTTCTCAATATGTACCTTTAGAAGTCGAGGGCATGCAAATTAATGCTATACGTTTCAAGCCGCTTACTGAATAAGAAAAGACTCGACGTCGTCAAGAAGGATTATGCTTGTATTATGGAAAATCTAAACACACTACTCAAAATTGTCCAAAGAAATGACGTAACCACAAAATGAGGAGTACGATTGTCAAAGAAGATAATATGTCGGAAAACGAGTTTGTCCAACCACAATAAGAACCAAGCGGCTGGGATCTTGTACAATTTCTAATAAAGGTCCTATCCTCTCGTCACAACCATCTCCTTGTTTTATAATAGATGTGTGTTTAGGACCTAATAATTACAAAGCCTCTACTTTAATAGATTCGGGAGCCTCGGCTTGTTTATTAAATGAAAAATTTGCTAAAAGCCATAGAATACAGATAGTACAAAAATCTAAACTCGTACACGTAAAAGTCATAGATGGTCATCCTTTATCTTCTGGAGATGTTATTCATGAAACACTTCTTCTAGATGTAGAAGTAAATGGCCATAATAGTTGCGTAATTTTCAACATAATTAGATCTTCCTCTATTCCAATTATTCTAGGTCTATCATGGTTAGAAAAACACAACCCTCAAATAGATTGGATTTCTCGTACTTTGAACTTTTTTAAAAGTATAGCTAACAATATACTTAATCAAGTAAGAAATCATAAGTCTAGTAGAAATAAACTTGCGTTTGTAGGTGCAAGAGCTTTCTTGTACGCTGTAGAAGAAGGATCACCTTTTGTCATTTATGCTACACCTATTTCCAATGATGGAAAGACTTCAAGTAGCATTCCAAGTCAATATCAAGACTATCAAGATATTTTTAAGAAAAAGAATGCAGATATTCTTCCAAAACAACATCCATATGATTGTTCAATCGACCTTACAAAAGGAACTCAACCACCATTTGGACCAATCTACAATTTATCACAAGATGAATTAGATGAACTCAAGGCGTATATTGATGAGAATTTAGCCAAGAATTTCATACGCCATTTTAAATCTCCAGCAAAAGCTCCAATTCTATTTGTGAAGAAAAAAGATAGATCATTGCGAATGTGTGTTGATTATTGAGGACTCAACAAGATCACAATCAAGAACAGATATCCATTACCTCTGATATCAGGACTCTTTGACTAGTTGAATCAAGCTAGGATCTATACAAAAATAGATCTAAGAGGAGCATACAATTTAGTACGCATCAAAGAAGGAGATGAATAGAAAGCTGTATTTTAAACCAGATACGATGTCATATTGCATTTACGTGCAGTGTATAAAAATATTAAATATCTTGTATTTATTGTTAATATATAAATGAGTGCTAGAGATTATTTTAGAAGATATTATAAGAAGAGGATTTATTATAGCCACTTAATTAGTGAATTAAGATAGCTATTTGTTTTGTTCCTACCTTATTTATATCTTAGAATAGACTTTTTTGTAATTAGAAGAAAGATAAAGGTTGTTTTACCTTTTTTGTTGACTTTTGAGGTAGAATGGATCTTGAGAGGGATAAAAGAAGAAGAGCATGGGGTGAATAGGGCCTGACCAATAGGATTTGGCTGCCCATGTGGACGTGTCATAGTCTAATATGGAAGGAAAGGGAGATATACTCCTCTTACTAGACCTAAGGTTTGGACAGTTTTGAGTAGTGAATTTTAGAGAGAGATAGCTCCAAAGAGATAGAGGCATTTATAATAAAAATTGAAGTGTGTGTTCTTCAATTTGTGAGGATTCTAGAACCTATTTACTTTCTTGTATTGGAGTTGTGAGCAAAAAGTTATGCTTGTTTTAGTAGAGTGAGGTCTGCTGCTATTGAAAAGTGACGGCAAAAACTTCGATCTGCCACTGCAAGTTTGATTTCAAGTTTTTCTTAGTGAAATTTATTGAGAATATAGGAAATTATACTAGATTTTTATCAAGACATCTCTTGTAGTAGTTGGAGTTGGATAGGAAAAGTTGTGAGTTTGAGAGTGGGAAAGGATTTGCTGCCACCTGATGAAGAAAGGAAGAGACTTTGTTCAACCACCTAAGTCGGAAAATCTCTTTAATCTTTTTGATATTTTAGATGCTTATAGTAGCTTGTATAAGCTTTCTATAAAAACAAAAATCAATACACACTTTTGAGGTATACTTGAATATATACACACTTTGCTTATATCTTTTATACAAGTATATATACTTATATTTATATCAAGTATTTATACAAGTATTTTATAAGTATTATACATAATAATTGTACCAAGGATTATATGCTATTTTATACAAGTGTTTGTATAAGTATTTATGTAAGTATTATATAAGTTTTTATATAAGTATTATATAAGTTTTTATATAAGTATTATACAAATATTTATACAAGTATTATTCAAGGATTTATATTTTATAATTGTACAAGTCTTATATAAGTATAATATAAGTATAATTTGAAAGCTTGAACAAATATTGTGTAAGTACAGAAGATACTTGCACGGCTTTCTCTTATGTTCCCTACTACTTCTAGTTGCAGCTAAGAACCGGGCGTTTTCCCAAGGCAAATTTTCTCTACTCAACAACGGACATTTTGAATATAATGTCATACCTTTTGGACTTACGAATGCATTAGCTACTTTTCAACATCTCATGAATGATGTTTTTTGTGAGTTCTTAGATAATTTTGTTGTCTGCTACCTAGATGACATTTTGATCTATTCTAAGAACATAAAAGAACATGAAGTACATGTTTGTCAAGTATTATAAAAACTTAGAGATGCGGGATTGTACGCCAAGATGGAAAAGTGTGTATTTCACACTATTCAAGTTGATTTTTTAGGATACATCATTTCAAGTGATGTTCTCATGATGGATTCTAAGAAAGTCCAGACAATCATGAATTGGAAGATTCCAAAGACGATAAGAGATGTCTAATGCTTTTTGAAATTTGCTAATTATCATTAGATCTTCATCAAAGACTTCTCTTGAGTTGCGATTCCACTTATACATTTGACTTGTAAAGACAAACTCCAATGGAATTAAGAAGCAGAAGCAGCATTTGAAGCTTTGAAGATATTGTTTGTTTCTACACTAATCCTATATTGTATAGATTTTTTCAAAGCATTTTTTACGGAAATAGACACATCAAACTTTGTCTTGGATGTGGTTTTGTTACAAATGGGAATAGATGACAAACTTCATCCAATAGCTTTTCATTCAAAAAAATTCTCAACAGCCGAGATTAATTATGACATCCACTACAAAGAACTTCTTACAATCATGGATTCATTTCAAGAATGGCATCATTATCTAGAAGGTACTTCAAGTCTAGTCACCGTGTATACAGATCACAAGAACCTCAAATATTTCATACAGGCAAGCGAGTTGAATTGTCATCAAGCTCGTTGGAATATGTCTTTGTCAAGATTCGAGTTCATTATCACTTATTGACCAAAAAAACAACAAGGTTTGTCGGATGCCTTTTCTAGACGTTCTTATTTTGTATCAAAAGAAGAAGATGTAGCTTTTGAGCAACAAAGAATGGTTCTCTTGAAATCAGAGCAGTTTTATCTTCGAGCAATAAAATCAACATTGACTGTTGATTCAACTTTTCTCAAGCAAATTCAGTCAAGTATGTTCTCAAACCCTCTTGTTCATGATATCAAGAATAATTCTTCCAAGTCTCATGATTCTTCTAAATTTGAATTCAAGAATAATCTACTATATTTCAAAGGACGTCAATATGTTCCAGAAGGAGAAGCACGTTTACGTGTTCTTTAAGCATGTCATGATTTTTCAGCAGCAGGACATTTTGGATACAACAAGACTTTGGAACTTATATCAAGAGATTTTTGGTGGCCTCAAATGTGGAAGGTAGTCAAAGACTTTGTACAATCATGTGATATCTATTCAACATCAAAGACTCCTTATCATCGACCTTTTGGGCTTTTTTAGCCATTACCTATTCTAAAACAACCATGGTCTTCTGTTTCTATGGATTTCATCACAAATCTTCCAAGCTCAAGATCTTATGACTCTATATTTGTGATAGTAGATCGGTTCATCTAGATGGCACATTTTGTGCCATGCACAAAATCTATCACAGGTGAAGAAACAACTAAGCTTTTCATTAATAATATCTATCGCTATTATGGGTTACTTAAGGATATTATATTAGATAGGGGAACTCAATTTGTGTCAAGATTTTAGAGAACCCTTTTCAAGTTCTTAAAAGTGGATATAAAATTATCTTTAGCTTTTCATCCGCAAACTGATCGACAAACAGAGCGCGTGAACCAAGTCTTGGAATAATACTTAAGGTGTACTATCAACTACCAACAAGATGATTGGATAGCTTTTCTGCCATTGGCAGAGTTTGCTTAGAATAATACGATACATTCTTCTACACAACAAAAACCTTTCTTTACCAATTATGGTTATCATCCACGACTTCATGCTTTTGACTTTTCAAAAGTTGATAATCCAACTATAAAAGATTTGGCAAATTGTTTGTCAAAGCTACATGCAATAATGAAGGTGCAATTAAAAGTAGCTCAAGAACAAAAAAAAACAAATACAGATGTGTATTACAAGGAACAACCACAATTCAACATGGGAGACAAGGTATAGTTACTTCATCGCAATATCAAGACTACTCGTCGTTGTGATAAGTTGGACTATTGTAGGCTTGGACCTTTTCCTATTTTTGAACAAATCAATATAATTGCATATGAATTATACCTACCAGAGTACATGAAGATCCATCATGTATTCCACGTATCACTACTTGAGCCATACAAGACAATGGATATACAAGGAAGAAGACAAATACCACCACCTCTTGTAGAAGTGGACAACGATGAAGAATTTGAGATTGAAGAGATTTTAGATTCAAGGTGGCACCAAAATTGAGTGGAATATCTTATGCATTGGCGCGGATACGATATTAATGAACGTACATGGGAGCCATCAAAGAATCTAATAAATGTATCAATAAATGTCAATATATTTCATCGACGATATCTATCAAAATCAAGATAAATACTCAAAAAAATCTTTGCTATATAGCAAAGCACGTTCTATAGAGGTTTTATCCTACCTTGTATTATTGTTTGTCATTAAAATTGTTTGTGTTAAAGAGATGGAAGATCAACAACTAGCAAATTCAGCTCAAGAGCCATCATTTATTGATTTATCGGATGAGATATTATGACTATCACAACCTTCAAGACGACAGAATAGAGATGAAGACCCTCAAGAATGACATGTCCTTTCTCGGATTGATGGCGAAATACAACGTTGTCGCGGTAGAGAGAATCTGCCTCAAGAAAGCGCTGGGCTTCTGATTGCCACTAATTACTCAAGCAAGATTCAAGTATAATAATAAAACCCCCAAGTTTATATAAAAGAGATCTTCATAGGGCTATTACACCCAATACATAAGCCTAATTTCCTCAAACCACTCAAAACATAATAAAATACTGTAAACCCTCATTCCCTCGTAGAAAGGGAATTTTTTCCAAACTTCAATAATCCATAACTTTCAATCCAACCATCCAAATCTACTCTAAATTTACATGAAGTAGTGATGTATTTTTCAAAACTACCACCACAAATTTCAACTGTCGAGTCATTATCAATCTTTAGATATCGCCAAAACCCTAGCAGTAGCTTTAAACCCTTGTTTACAAACACCCATGTACTAAATTCTTCATATCTCCCAATCTAAAAGTCCAAATGCTATGAAACTTTGATGTATAGCTTCTTAGCATAATAATACACCTTCTTAAAAATTTTGAAACAAAAATTCGTCTAGAAACTCAAGATATGACAAACCCCATCACTATCAACAAAACGGCCTACTTACTGCCTTGGAATTCAATCTGCTATCTTTGACTCCCAATAACTCCTTCTTCAGAACTCCAAACGTAGTAACTCTTCCACATTAAGTGTAGAGCTTAAAATCCCCTCTCTAGCCGCACCTCCCGATCTCCAAAAGCTTTCATACAACTCCTCCAATCCTCAAAAGAGTGACAATATGTCTCATATTGACACCTTATCTTCAAATGGCTATAACTTCTTTACCTTAACTCTAAATCCTCTAATTTTTGTACACAAATTGTACCCAAAATCCTAGACTTTACAACCCTAGCTTCCAATTTCCTAATGGACTCCTTGAAGTCACCGAAACCCTTGTTAAGGTCGCGGACAGCCTCCTCAAAGCCCATTGGGCATGGTATTCGACCAATAGGGATGAAGTTTCCCATTCCTTGCCTTCATCTGACCATGCCTTCATTTCATCCCTCCCAATTAGCCTCCTACTAGCTTATATTTTCATCCTTAGGCTCCCACCTTCTCTCAAGGCTTTATACTAATCATTTAGATCTTATAATTTTTAAATACTATAATCAAAACAAGTAAAAATAAAATAAAGTTTCTTTTATCAATCTCTTTAATTTATTTTATTAACCATTTTAACACATATCTAAATTTATAAACATATTATGATTTTTGAGTGGATTTTAGATATTATAAGGAATTTTAATATGACAACGTGTTTGGTATCACGACCTTGGAAGAGACTCTCGATGTTTGGTGATAATTTTGGAGGTACGAACTACTCCTGATGGTATTTCTAATATTTTCTTTGAAAGAAGTTATGAAGGCCTCAACAATGATCAAATAAGAGGGTGGTCCTCTCGCCCTGATATGGGATATTATTGGTGGCTGAAAGGACCTATCAACTACCTTCGAAGGGAACAAAGATCAAAATATGTGGCAAGCACAATTTGACGTATCCTAGACTTTCTCAACATATAATCACCGCTCCTCATGGAACTCGTCTCTAGAAGTGGGAATAAGGTCACGGACATAAGATTTACTTCAATAAATTATCTAGGTAATATAGACCAATAGAAGTAGGTAAAATAAATTGATTTGATAATATCTGATAGACAAGCTTCCTAGAAGCTTCATAGATGCGGAATCACCTTTATACATGTCTATAGGTGATTGATAGGTTAAAAACTTGGTCAACAAGCTAGCCACATGGCGCATATGTTGGTAGCTTGCGGCACAAGCCAAGTACGTGGCGCACATGTGGAAAACTTGTCATGCAAGTTTGACACGTTGTCGTGTTGTGACACGATTATATGGTGAAATTATGACTAAAAATGATTTTTCAATTAATACTCTAATAACTTAATTCAACAAAAATTCAACATATTTTAATAAGGTTTTTATGAGAGTCTCTTAGTTTATTTTCTTCACTTAATGGCTAGTAGATAAGAATTAGTCAGCAATTTTACCTTCTAGGTTGTAGTAATTCTTTTATTGTCTTAGAAAGGCCATAAAATAATAAAAATATAGTAAAAAGGATAAATCACTAGCATGATTGATATTAGAGTTAAGTTGAGGGTAGAGTCGGACTATAAAATCCCTAGGATAGGTTAGATGGATACCCAAGGGTTGGCCGTTTGTAGGACAGGGTCAAAATCAGACCTTTGGCTACTAAAACGGCTTCCTAGGGCAAATCAAGAGTCTTTTGGCAGATCAAAAGATAAGGTTAGAAAGAAGACTTAAGAGGTTTTGCATAGGATTTAGTTGGAAGTGATTTGGATTAGAAATGACTTTGTAAGAGCTTTGCAAAGTCAGGATTTATTTCGGCTACTTGAGATTTTGTGAAATAAAATAGGGTTGATGGTTTAGGCAATTCCAGAAGCTTTGTAGCAGATCTACGGCTAAAAATTTGTGGGTTTTTGGGTATTGTTGTTGTTAATGTGTGCTGCAAATTTGAACTCAATCTAACGGTTTAATTGTATGTAATTGAGGTTTAAGTAGGTCAAGGTCTCGGGAATTAAGCTTTGAAGGTCAGTTGGGGTTTTTGAGATCTTGAGCAATCTAATAGCTGGATTGGAGTGAAATTTGTGTATGTGGGTAGTAGACTTGTTTTCCTATGCACATACAAAATTTGCGAGCAATTGAACGGTGTAAAAGAGAGATTTAGGTACTGGAATATTAGCATTAAGATTGGAGAAGGAGGCTGGCCATCACCTATGCAAATTTATGGATTTTTCTTCTTTTTGTGAAGTTAGATCTTCTTCAAACTTAATGTGCTTGTTTTCAACTTAATTAGTAAGGTGTGTGAAAAATTTCAATTAAGATCAATGATTTATTTGGTAGTTATTGAGATTCTAAAACTACCTTAGGATTTTCTTAGGGTTTGGTTAAGATTCGACTAGGGTTTAATTAGGATTTGTTTTAGGGTTTGACCAGGGTTGACTAAGATTTAGTTAGGATTTATTTTAGGATTTAATTAAGGTTTGATTAAAGATTATTTAGAAATTGATTAGAGAGGTTAGGACTAGTTTTGTTGCATATTTCTGTTTTATCTTCCACAGCCAGGTGCCCAGAGCATTCTCAAGCAAGACTTCACGACATACGACAACGTGTCTTGCAAATTAAACACGTGTATGAGGTCCTATAGAATACCGCCATGTAGTTCTTAGTTAGATAGTATTTATAGAGGAAAGAGTAAAGCCTTCTTCACTCTTGTCAACTCCTTTCTTGGTTCTAGTCTAATTTCAAGAGTCTTCATGTTTCTAATCTTTTACAATAGCCATTCCAGTTTTCTTTGAATATACATACTTTCTTATTTCTATTTTGTGACTTTTCTTTAATACAGTTTCCATTAGATTATGTATCTTTTTCTAGTTCATGTCCTTGACAATTTTACGCTATTCAAGTTGACTTCTTATAATACATCATTTCAAATGATGGTCTTAAAATAGATCCAAAGAAAGTCCAAAAAATCATGGATTGGAAGATTCTAAAAATAATATGAAATGTGCAATGCTTTTTGTGATTTGCTAATTTCTATTGAATCTTTATTAAGAACTTTTTGTAAATTGTAGCTCCACTTATATGCTTAATTTGTAAGGACAAACTCGACTGGAGCAAAGAAGCAAAAACATCATTTGAGGCTTTAAAGATAGCTTTTACTTTTGTACCAATCTTGTATCGTGTCAATTTTTTCAAGACATTTTTTATAGAAATAGATGCATTAGACTTTGCTTTGGAGGTGATATTGTCACAAATAGGAGCAGATAACAAATTCCACCCAGTTGCTTTTCATTCCAAGAAATTTTCAGCAATAAAAATCAACTACAAAATCCATCATAAAGAACTTCTTACTAGTGTGGATTCTTTTCAAGAATGGCATCACTATTTGCAAGGCGCTTCTAATCCAATGATTGTATATACGGATCACAAGAACCTTGAATATTTCATGTCAGTACGTGTATTGAATCGTCGTCAAATTCATTGGAGTATATTTTTATCAAAATTTGAATTTATTATCACCTATCAGCTAAAGAAAGAACAAGGTTTATCTGATGCCCTTTCTAGACATTCTTATCTTGTATCAAAAGAAAGAGATTTTGCTTTTAATCAATAAAGAACAACCCTCTTGAAACTAGAGCATTTCATCTTTGAGCAATGAAATCAACAATGACTATTGATTCAATTTTTGTCAAGCAAATCCAATCAAGTATGTCTTCACATCCTCTTGTCCATGAAATTAAGAATAATTCATCCAAGTCTCATAATACTTCCAAGTTTGAGTTTAAGAATGATCTATTCTATTTCAAAGGCTGTATATATATTCCAAAAGACACAACACGATTACATGCTTTGGAAGCTTGTCACAATCTCCCTATAGTAGGACATTTTGGATATAATAAGACTTTGGAGCTAATCTTAAGAGATTTTGGTGACTTCAAATGTAGAAGGCTATTAAAGAGTTTATATAGTCGTGTAATATTTGTTCAAGATGAAAAATTCCTCGTCATCGACTTTACAAACTTCTCCAACCATTACCTCTACCAGAATAACCTTGGTCTTCTATTTCTATGGATTTTATCATGGATCTTCCAAAGTCAACTTCATATGACTCTATATTTGTGATTTTAGATTGTTTTACCGAGATGGCATATTTTATACCATGTACAAAATCTATTATAGGTGAAGAAATAGCTAAATTCTTCTTTGATAATATCTCTTATTATCATAGATTATCAAAGGATATTATATCAAATAGAGGAACACAATTTGTATTAATATTTTGGAGGACTCTTTTCAAAATATTGAAGGTCGATATAAAACTATCTTCAACTTTCCACCCTCAAATTAATGGACAAATGGAATGAATTAATCAAGTTTTGGAGCAATATTTAAGATGTACCATCAATTATCATCAAGATGACTAAACAACTCTTTTGCCATTGATAGCGTTTCTTTATAATAATTTGGTATATTTGTCTATCTAAAAAACTCCATTCTTTACAAATTATGGTTATCATCCACAAGTAAATATTTTTGACTTTTCAAAAGCTGATAATCATGTGGCAGAAGATTTGGTAAATCAGTTGTCAGAGCTACATGCAACAATGAAGGCACCATTAAAAAAAGCTCAAGAGCGACAAAAAATCAATGCAAATGTCTATGACAAGGAACAACCTTGATTCCATATGGATAATAAGATATGATTACTTTGTCATAATATCAAGACTATTTGTCCTTACAACAAGTTAGATTATTATAAGCTTAGACCTTTTTCAATTTGTAAACAAATCAATCCAGTTACTTATCGATTATATCTACCAAAATTTATGAAGATTCATCCTGTATTTCATGTGTCACTATTTAAGCCATACAAAACAGTGGATATACAAGGAAGAAGAAAAATGCCATGGCCTCCTATAAAAGTGGGCAATAATGAAGAATTTGAAGTAGAAGAGTTTTTAGATTCAAGGCGACACCAAAATCAATTGGAATATCCTATATATTGGCGCGGGTACAATATTAGTGAATGTACATGGGAGCCATCTAAGAATCTAATAAACGTATTAACAAAAGTCAATGCATTTTATTGATGACATCTATCAAAATCAAAATAAAGAGTCAAGAAAATCTTTGCTATAAAGTAAAACAAGTTTTATAGAGATTTCACTCTATCTTATATCATTATTTGCTAGTTCTTTGAATTTGTTTGTATTAAAGAGATAGAAGATCAGCAACCAATGAATTCAGCTCAAGAACCATTGTTTGCTGACTTATCGGATGAAATATTATAACTATGGTAACCTTTAAGATGACGAAATAGAGATGAAGACCTTCAAGAACAACATATTCTTCTTCAAATTGATGGCAAAATACAACGTGTTTGGTATCATGACCTTAGAAGAGACTCTCGATGTTTGGTAATACTTCTAGAGGTAGGAACTATTTATGAAGGTGTTCCTAATGTTTTTTTTGAAAGAAGTTATGAAGGCCTCAACAATGATCAAATAACAAGGTAGTCCTCTCGCCCTAATATGGGACACTATCGATGGCTGAAAGGACCTATCAACTACCTTCAAAGAGAACAAAGATCAGAGTATGTGGCAAACACAATTCAATGTATCTTAGACTTCCTCAACATGTAATCACCGCTCCTTGTAGAACTCATCTCTAGAATAGGAGGTATTATAGACATAAAATTTATTCCAATAATTATCTAGTTAATATAAATTGATAAAAGTAGATAAAATAAGTTAATTTGATAATATCTTATAGATAAGCTTCCTAAAATATGTCCTTATACATTTGTTTTAGTTTGTATCCTTGACAAGAGGTGATATTAAGGATATATACTTTAGAGGTTCACAAAACCTTCTAGAACATTCTAGACATTCTTGAGTTAATGAAAGTTAATTGAGAAGCTTTCTAATTGGTGAAAGTAACTCAAGAAGCTTTTTAATTAGTGGAAGGAACTTGAGAAGCTTCTAAGTTGGTAGAAAGAGCTCAAGAAGCTTTCCAATTGGTAGAAGCTGGTCAAGAAGCATCTTAGTTTGTTGGAAGCCGCTCAAAAAGCACCTTAGACATGAATATATATGAGAGTCAAGACTGAAGAGTTCTTCACTCTTGACAACGCATCTTTTAGAGTTTTAGTTCACCTTTCTTAGTATTCTTTATATATTCATTTAATTAATTTAAATTCTTATTGATTTCTTCTTGAAACCTTATTCTAGTTTAAGTCTCTTGCTTTGTATTTTCATGTCGTTAACATTGGATACCTTGTTGTAAAAAATTTATTTATAACTTATTGACAAGATTCTAATAAATAATTTATTTTTAATAAAATAGTCAAATAATATAACAATATTATTAAAAAAATATTATACTCATAAAAATCTCTTATATTTAAATAAATTTATATATAAAGTTTTTTCTTTAGCATGTAAATTTTTTTTTAACATCCCTTTTTATATAAAATCATAATTAACTAATTATTGATAAGTTAGATTCTTAATAACTTTTTAAAAAAAATCACAATCTCCTATCAAAATCTCATCTTTATATTAAAATCTTTTTATAGCTCCATATATCCATTTTTCCACCTCTTTAAAGTTTTGGCTCCTAAAAAATCCCTTTAATATGTATAAAATGTTCAAATTGCAACAAAATCTTGCAATAGCTTATTCACCCGCAAAAGATTGATTTCTTTCCAAACTTTAGAGTCCAATAACTCTTGATCTAGCTATTTAATTTTTATCAAATTTTTCTAAAGTGTAGATTATATCCTTGAGTTTTTTAATAAAAAAATTCAACTATAGATTTGCTTCTAATCGTCTGATATCTTAAAAAATCCTAATAAGTACTTAAAACCATAGTTTATAGATATCCAAGTGCTATATTCTTCATATCTCAAAAATCCAAAATTTTTATTCTACAAAAATTTTTAATATTATTTTGTAATATAAAAATATACACTCATAAAAATTTTGTGCCAAAAACTTATCAAATTACTTAAGATATAGCTCAAAATACAGCTACTAATTCAGCGGGATTACTTACTCTCTTTAGATTGTAAGCATTGACTTCAATTTCCAATATCTCCATCATCCTAGCTTAGAATTCATGAAAAATAAAGCCAAGAGAGTTCTCTTTCCAATCTCAATTACCAATCCTTTATTGCTTTTTATACACATGAATTGAATTCAAAAGAGTGATAGTAGGTATAATTTTGATACCTTTATTTTGAGTACCTATATCTCCTTCATAAATAGTCCAAATTACTCAATTTTTGTACCAAAACCATAACCAAAAATCTAAACTTGCTAATCCCAGCCTCTAATATTTAAATGTCTTTAAAAAAAACCATAATCCCTAATGAGGCTTTGAGCAGCCTCCTTAAAGTCTATTGGACGTGACTTTGGCCAATAGGAATAGAGACTTCTATCATCTATCTCCATTCATCCACATGGATGGCATAACTACACCTTTTTATACTAAAAATTCCTTTTTAATCCTTTTTCTAATAAGTTTTACATGGTATGTGTCCTAAATATCAAATAAAAGAAATAAAATAAGATTTCAAAGGTCACCAATGTCTAACAAAGGTAACTTAAAATATATAAAATTTATTATCAATATAAAATTAATCAAAAAAATTACTATAAAAAATAAATAAATTATATAAATCTCAATAATAGTTTGTTTAAATAAATTCCTTCTAAAATAATAATCTAAACATCTTTTATAATCAATAAAAATCCATTGATATTGCTCTTACTTAGCTATATAATAAATTCTATATTAAATATATATGTACAATATTTTCACATGGTAGCCAAACCACAATACAACACTATATAATAAGTTTTTTTTTGTTTCTTCATAATAAATCTTAGAATATATTATTTTTTATATTTCATTATACATCTTTTATTTTATAAATATATTATCATATATCATTCTTTTTGGATTTATGTTTCTAGTTCTTTAACATATAAAAGGTGCACAAATATACTTGTGCATTAGGTCATATACATTTGCATAATAAATATATGAATAAAAACTTAAAACTAATGTATATATTTATATTATTAAATAAAAATATATTTATAAAATAAAATAATTTATATATATATATATATATATATATATATATATATATAAAATATATATTTGATTACTTCTTATTTATATTTTGCATCATCTATAATAAAACAAAATGATATCTATGTAAAACTTTTAATATTTATAAATACTTTAAGAATATTTAATCAATCATATATATATATATATATATATATACATACATATATTTATTGAGCAATAATAACCTATGATACTAATATTTTATTATACCATTCATCAAATATAACAAAGATAAACAAATAGTGTATTAAGTTATTATTACCAAATATAAAATCTATTGATATATCAAATTGTTATTAGATTTAAAGAATATTTTTTTTTACTAAAGAATTTGAATTCTAATAATAAATAAAATATCTATTTAATTATCATTAACTTGATAAGAAATAAATATTAAACTTAGATTTTTTTAATATTTATAAATTTGGATTTAAAAAATATTTTTATATCTATATCATTGATTTAATTTAATTTAATTTTTATATAATATTTTATATATTTAATAGATAAAAAATCATCTTTAAAATATTATATATATATATATATATATAGATATATATATATATATATATATTATTTAGCTAAGCATAAATATTTATATTCTTATATTACTTATTTAAAATTAAGTCCATTTTATAAGCTATTAATAATCTAATTTTTAAGCTATGTACTAATTTGTGCACTCACTTCACTTTTTTTTCTAATTGAATGAACATTCCTACATATATATGCAATCTCATAATTTTTCTAATATTGTCATAATAAAAGTATATTATCTCACTAATATATCAATACAATGCCAATTGACAAATAGAAAATTGAAGAAGATATCATCTTTTTTTAGATTTTAGATGATTGAGATTTTTTTTATGGTCTTCTTGTTCATATTTACAATGTTATTTATATAGTTATAAAATATTTTATGATTATTTTAATATATTATTTTTATACATTATATAAAATAATTTAAAATTTTAATTAAAAATAAGAAGAAGAAATTATAACTTATCATGTTTATACTAATGATAAATTAAGTTATAGATATTTTAGATTTGGATTTCTTTTGAAGGTATGATTAATTGTCCATAACATATAAGTAGCATCTTTCATAATTTGTTCTTCTAAAAAATCACTTATTTGTTCTCACAAAATATAACTTGCTATAACAACTGTAACCATAGATTTATCTTGACTTCTTTTGGTTTTTACTATTTGGACTAAATCTTTGCATAAATAAGATCTAGAAGATGCTTTTGAATATATAAATAATCTTATATCTTCTCATGATGGATTCTATAATATTATCTTTTTAAAGAATTTAAATAATTGATAAGAATAATTAAATCATATGATTTATTTTAAATGAATAAATAAATATATAATGATAATTTATCTAATGATAATAAATTTTATTTAATATAATTGAAGTATTTTTTTAAAATATAATATTTAAATATTTATTTAAAAAATATAAATTTGTTAAAAAAATAAAAAGTTAGATTGAACTTTTAGGTTACTATATAAAAAACTTTTGTATTCAACATTATGTAATGTCAATGTAACTATTTTAAACCAAAAATTCCACTTCAATCTTATTCTTTTCTCTAATTTCTAATTTACCACCTTCATGCTATATAGATGATGAAAAGATGTCTATTATTCTATAATCTAGATATTGAAAGTATTACAAAGGCATATGTTAAAGACCAATAACCATCTTTTAGACAATTTTCTTGGCATAATTTAAATGACCTAAAAAAATACTTATAGCTTATAAATCCTTCTTTTGTTGCTATATTACCATATTCAACTTAAATCTCAAGTTATTTAGTTTCTTAGTATTTAAGTTTGTATCATATTACAATTCTTAAACATCTAACTACTTTGTTCTTGCAGCTTGATTGAAGAATGTTGGCACAAAGTGTCACGGACATATACATAGTTACCTATATGATCAGATAGAATTAGATAAAAGAAGGTAAAAGCAGGTTAATTCCATAATATCTTTAGAGAAACTTCCTAGAAACTTCATAGACGCTGCTTTGACTTTAAAAGTGTCCATAGTAGACTTTTGGATTAGAAACTTGGTCAATAAGTTAGCCACATGTCGCACATGTTGGTAGCTTGAAGACCAAGCTAAATACGTGGCGAACATATAGGAAACTTGCCCTGCAAGTTTGACACGTGTCTTGTAACTTGGACACGTGTTGGAGGTCCTATAGAACGTCGCCACTTAGCTCTTAGGTAGATAGTATAAATAGAGACAAGAGTGAAGCCTTCTTTACTCTTGTCAATTCTTTTCTTGTTTCCAGTCTAGTTCAAGAGTCTCTAGTTTTTTTCTCTTTTGGCATTAGCCATTCTAATTTTTTTTTAATATATATATATTTTTATATTTATTTCTTTGAGAGAGGT
>JAWRVF010001750.1:0-46269 GCA_036785485.1 Physcomitrellopsis africana | reverse complement strand
AGATCTCCACCCGCTCTAAGACAAGTGAATTATGAGAATGATAAGCCTGTGATAGTAACAGTGGATACTAGCCCTATTGCCATAGGTTGGATTGTTGGTCAAGAAGATGTCAACAGGAATCGATTTGCTATTAGATATGGAGCAAGAATCTTGACAGAGCGCCAGAGGGCATATCCACAAGTGAAAAGAGAATTGTGGGGTGCAATTACAGCATTGAAAGCAGAAAGAAATTATTTAATTGGAGCAAATGTGCTATTAGAGACTGATTGTTTACCTTTGCTCGGTATGATATCTAACTGCTCAACTCCTGATATTGCCGTGCTAAGATGGATAGCCTACATTAAATCTCTAAATCCAATTTTGATTCACATTAAAGGCAAAGAAAATACAGTAGCGGATATGCTATCAAGGGCTAGATATATGGATAAAGAAGAAATGATTGCTGAAGAAGAGAATGAAGATAGCTGTAATAAAGAATTGGGTTATGTATTTTCAACAAATAAGGAGAGAATGGAAGAAGTTCTACCTTTTGAGGCAGAATCATATGAAGGAAGATTGAAAGACATTGGCATTTATTTGAGCACCCTTAGAAAATTGCAAGATTGGTCAAATAAATTTTTTAAAGAAATCAGACAATATTCATATGGATATTTTCTACGGGATGGGCTTCTTTGGAAAAAACCAAAAAGAAAGGATGGAATGCCATTGCGGGTAGTTGGAAATGCATGCACCAAAGCTCAAGTTTTAAAGGAATTTTATGATTCACATTGGGCTGGGCATCGAGGAATTTGGGCTACATATACAAAGATAAAGGAGCGGTATTGGTGGAAGGGTCTTTATAAAGAAGTAGAGAAATTTGTAAGATTGTGCCTTGAATGTCAACTTCAATCCAAAATCAGATATCGTGATGAACTTCACCCAACTTACCCTCTTTCCATTCACTTCCAATGGGTAATTGATTTGGTAGTTATGCCAGTTGGATTATGGAATATGAAATATTTAGTTCTGGCACGAGAGGAGTTATCAAACTATGTTGAAGGCAGAGCTTTAAGAACCAAACAAACAGCTGGAATATGTCGGTTTATCCTTGAGGATATTTTTAGTCGCTATGGATATATTGGAGGAATGAAGGCTGACAGAGGAGAATTAGATGCTACTGAAGCTAGAAGTTTTTTTGAAAGATATGGAGTGAAGCTAAAATTAACCACTGCATATAATCCAGAAGCAAATGGGAAGAGTGAAAGAGGCCACCCACCAATCATACATGCATTAGTTAAAGCTTGTAAAGGCAATTCAAAGGAATGGCCAAGGCTACTACCATTTGCTTTATGGGCCGATAGAACCACCCATAGTACGGTAACGGGATACATGTCAATTGAATTAATGTTGGGTCAAAAGTCCATTATGCCAGCAGAAGAATCTATGCCTACGTGGTTATTTTTATCTTGGAAAGATGGCATATCTCGTGAAAGACTTTTGGAACTCCGGATACAACAAATTGAGAGACTATCAGAAGACCACCAATTGGCGCTAGATAGGTTGAAAGCAGCAAGATTGGAAAATAAAACACATCGATTGATCAAACTCATCGATTGCATTTGAAATCAATCTTGGAAGGTGATTGGGTAGTGGTTTATGACAATACTTTGGACCACCAACATAGTACGCAAAGAAAATTTTCTCGGAGATGGTTTGGACCATATATTGTTGTAATTGCTCATGACAATGGAACTTACTCACTTCGAGAATTAGATGGAACATCTATCCGAATTCCGATAGCAAGGAAACGAGTGAAAGCTTTCCGAAGAAGAAATAATAATTGTCTACCTAAAGACTTTGAAATGTATGTGTCTGACGAACAATAGAACCAAGAAGATAAAGAAATTCAAGATGAAGATGAATAGGATGAAGGGTGAATGGTGGCACATGCCGGAGGATGTGCAGGTCTGGAGGGGGTGGATGTCGTGAAGTAAATACATCCATATATAGAAACCTAACTTAACTATCTTTTCTTCAAAATTTTATTAAGTTCTTTCTTTCTTCTTACCAATCTAAGTTTTTATATAATTTAGGAAAAATTTCTCACTTTCTTTCTTTTTCTTTAGTTAAAATTTTACCTTATCTTTAATCTTAACTTTAACTTTGATCTAGCCTTGAAACTTTCTTTTATTTCTTTTATCTTTTTTCAATCTTAGATTTTAGTAGATTCAGGGTTATATTTGTAGATATAAGGAGTTTTGACTTTGAGGTTGAATTTAGGATTTTACCAAGGATAAATAGTAGATTTGGATGTCAATAGTCGGCTACCATTAATAGTGCTGACTTGGAGGATTAGATTTGGGGTTTTTATAACTTTAAACTATTAATTGTTGACTTGGACTTTGAAGACCTTGGCTGCGACTTCTTTGACGAGCTCGGAGGAGAAGAAGACGGGGTTTTTTGGCAAATGCAGAGAGGTATTCAAAGAGAGCGTCTTCTTGGCATGAGTTTAGGTGGTAGAAACGCAGGATTCGGAGCTTAGATGAGAGAGATATGCTTGTTTGAACTTAGACTACTAATATGACACCTACTGTCACTTTTCAGGGTGTATTAGAAGTTTTAAGATACTAGCAAGAAATCCAAAAGTTGGGTTAGAAACTAGACTTCAAGCTACACATTTTACGTCCAAGAATTGATAGAAATGAGTTCAGATTGAGTGAGATATGGCTAGTTAAACCCAGCAAACTAAACTAGGGTTTTGAAGAAGTTAGATAAATAGAAGGATTTGCTTTAAGCTAGAACTTGAGTTTCAAGAAGAATTTGAAGCTCATTTTTTGTGTACATATTACTTATACTATAAAGAGTCTAAGTCTAAAATCTCATATCAATTGAGACTTTGATTAGGGAGTAATGGCAAATTTGTTCTTGGGTGCCTAGGGTTTTGACTTTTAAAAGTATCTGCCAAGGTTTTGGTGATATCTAACGATCGGCAATGAATTCATAGCTCAAATTTTATGTGATGAGGATCAAAGGTATGAGTTATGTTTTCCCAAATTTTGAGCTTATTTGAACGGCTAGATCTTCAATTATGAATTTTCAAGTTTCGGATTGAGATTTGACTTCTAAAAGTATCTGCCAAGGATTTGGTGTTATTTATTGATTGACAATGATTTCATAGCTCAAAAATTATGTGACAATAGTCAGAGGTATGAAATATGTTTTCCCAAAATTTGAGCTTATTTGAACGGCTGGATCTTTAATTATGAATTTTCAAGTTTTGGATTGAGATTTGACTTCTAAAAGTATCTGCCAAGGATTTGGTGATATCTAATGATCAACAATGAATTCACGGCTCAAAATTTATGTGACAAAGATCAGAGGTATGAGATATGTTTTCCCAAATTTTGAGCTTATTTGAACAGTTGGATCTTAAATTATGAATTTTCAAGTTTCTGATTTGGTTTTACTTATATAATTACTTGCAAATATTTTGATGATATCTGGTGATCGGAAATGAATTTACGGTTGAGAATTTTTGTGAAGATGACTAAAGAAGTGAACTCTATGTTTCCAAAATTTGAACTTATATAAACGGCTGGATTTTGATTTATAAATTTCCAAGCTTCTAGTTTGTTGATTTATTATACACATGGTTTTGTGGCTATAAAAGAAAAGTTTAAAAAAGTTTGTGCATATTGGATCCAACTTGATTGTAAAGAGGGACCTTGCATCTACCTGAAGCGGACTTTCATCACGACATCGTGGTATAAGTAATACCAAGAGGATCCTAAGATCATTAGATATCCTCGTGGTACGAGAGATGCCAAAGTATTCTAGGAGCATGTGTGTAAAAGTCAAAGAGTGGGATTTGTCTTTTAGAGCAGCAATCACCATATATAAGTAAAGATGTTTCGAAGTGAGAAATATCTCACTCCACACTTTTCTTGTATATAAACTTGTATTAAAGAAACACAAGAAGTAATATACAAATAAGTAGAGATCACCAAGGTTGCATATAAGAGAAGTGTGGAATGAAATGATTCTTTCATCCAACATCCATTACTTATATAAGGTGCTTGCTACCCTAAAGGACTTCTTCTACCTTTGACTTTTACACACATGCTTCTAAGATCCTTTGGCATCTCTCGTACCATGAAGGTATTCAATGATCTTAGGATCCTTTTAGCATCTCTTATACCTTAAAGATATCTCACGTTCTACAAGGGTATCCTCTGCCATACACTAATTATTCTTACTTAGTCTTTAGGATAATCCTTTATACATACTTTATCCTCTTGACTTTGACTCTTCTCCTTTGACCGCATCCTATATCCATAGCATGCCCTTTTTATATGATAAGAGTCAACCTTTCACCATTATTAACTTATCGAAAGTAATATCCTTAACTTGATAACTTATTCTATTTTTATTATTACTTGTTTATTGCAATACTCCTACTTTGCTAATTGTCAAAGGCTTTCAAACCCAATTCCTTTCTCAACATATGATGCTTATCTTTTACTGATATTTTTGTCAACAAATCAGCAAGCATATCTTCCATAGCACAATATTTCATGTCTATCACTCCCATTTCAATCTTCTCTCTTATGAAGTGATGTTGAATATCAATGTGCTTGGTTCTTGAATGATGCTTTGGATTCTTTGCAAAAGTAAGGCATCCTTGATTGTCACACTTCATTGGAGTTGCTTCCAATTGTACAAGTCCAATGTCCTCCAAAACTTGTCTTAACCAAATTGCTTCTATTGCTCTATGACTTACTGCCATGAACTTTGCCTCCATTGTAGACTTTGCAAATGTTGGTTATCTCCTACAAATCTATGAAATTGCTCCTACTCCAACAAAGAACACATATCCCATTATTGACCTTCTATCATTTGCATCTCTTATCCAATCCGCATCACAATAACCATATAAAGTAGTGTTATCACCTCCAAGGTACAATTTGAAGTCTAATGTATCTTTCAAGTACCTCATGATCCTCTTCATGGTTGTCCAATGGATTGGTCCAGCTTTTGACATGTATTCACTCACAACACTCATTGCATATGCAAGATCCATTCTTGTACCAACCATTACATATATGAGAGAGCCTATTGCTGCCTTGAACAGAACACTTTGCATTTGACCTTCAACTTTAGCAAATTCTTCATCCGTAAGCTTCATTAACTTCAAATTTGCCTCCAAAGGTGTTCCAATGGGCTTGCAATCCTCCATGTTGAATCGTTTCAATACTTCTTCAATATACTTCCTTTGGCTCATTGTGATGGTCTTCTTAGCACGATCTCTCACAAATTCCACTCCTAAATAATACTGAAGCTCTCCCAAATCACTCATCTCATACTCTTTTTCTAATTTTGTCTTTAACCAATCCATCCTTTTCAAGGTATTGGTTAAGATGAACAAATCATCAACATAAAGGATAACAATTAACAAGAAGTCTTTTGATTGTATCACATACATGGAATGATCAGCCTCACTCTTTACAAATCCTTCATTCATAGGGAATGTGTCAATTCATTGATACCATGCCCTTGGTGATTGCTTGAGGCCATACATGGATTTATTCAACTTACAAACAAGATGATGCTTGCCTTCTTCAAAAATCCTTGAGGTTGATCTATGTAAATGTCTTCTTCCAACTTTCCATTCAAGAAAGCCGTCTTCACATCTATTGCTGCATTTCCAAGTCCATTGCTCCCTCAATTGCCATAATGGTTCTAATAGTGGTGAATTTGGCCATAGGAGGATATGTTTCATTAAAATCACCAGCAACTTGTGAGTATCTTTCAGCAATAAATCTTACTTTATATTTCACAATGTTGTCCATTGCATCCCTCTTGGTTCTAAATACCCGCTTACAACCAATTGAAGACCGATTTGGTGGAAGTTGAATTAATTCCTATGTTCCATTGTCCATGAGAGATTTCTACTCTTCTTCTACGGCCTTCTCCCACTTCATAGCATCTATGGACTTCATTGCATCATATAAATTCAATGGATCAGCAAGGAGTGCAACATTGGCATGTTCTTCACTTACTTCAGGAAAGATGTGGTTCTTCTACCATTCACCAAGTGGTCTTCTTTCTCTCATAGGATATCTCCTTTCATTTGAAGAAGATTCACCTCCATGCAATCTTCCAACTTTCTTTTCTCTTAAAGCTTGTCTCTTCTCATTCAAAGGTTGATACTCTTCATCATCATTATCTTCAACATCTTCATTTCCTTCATTGATGGTCTTAACTATACTAGAGACTTTCTTCTCCATCTTCTTTGGCTCTTCACCTTCATCACCATCTTCATTGCCTTCATCTTCTTGTTTTGTTGCTGAAATTGAAGATGTGTCCAGAAATCCACCAATACTTTGACTTGGACACATCTCCAAGTGCTCACAAGTATTCTTATTACTGTGATAAATAAATAATAATAAAAATAGAATAAGTCATCAAATAAAGGATATTATCTTAGATAACTTACTTATAGTCAAAGATTGACTCTTAGCATATTGAAAGGATATCCTATAAATATAAGATACAGTAAAAGGAGAAGAGACAAAATAAAGAGGATAAAATATGTACTAAAGAATATCCTAAAGATTAGGTAAGAATAATGAGTGCATTGTATAGAATACCCTCATAGAACGTGAGATATCCTCATGGTATGAGAGATGCCAAAAGGATCCTAAGATCATTGAATACCCTCGTGGCATGAGAGATGCCAAAAGATCCTAGGAGCATGTGTATAAAAGTCAAAAGGTGAAGAAGTCCTTTAGGATAGCAACCACCTCCTATAAGTAATCGATGTCAGAAGAGATAATCATTTCATTCTACACTTCTCTTGTTTGCAACCTTGGTAATCTCTACTTATTTGTGTTTTGTCTCTTGTGTTTCTTCAATAGGTTATGGACCCACACATACTTTGTTGTGTTATTCAAGTAAGTTGAAGTTTTTTTTTTTTTTGTTGCTTTTGTGTAGAATAGATCTTATGGGATTTTGCTAATGTTAGGATTTTCACAAAAGGAGGTTTTGATTTTGACCTTATTCATCTCTAACATTGCTTTATGGATTCTCTACTCTTTGAATAGTGAGTATAAGACCTTTGGAAAAGACCTTGATAGTGACTTATGTATTGTTGAAGTTATTTCATATACCTTGTGTATATCATGAAAAAGTAAGTTGAAAGAGTGAAAGAACGTGGTTGTAAGATATATGAGAGTATCCATACTTATGAGAAGCTATAGGAATTGAGTTGAGAGTATTTTGAGTGAGAAACCACTCGTTTATTAATAAGACGGCATTCTGAGATTTTCCTAGTGCAAAATTATTTTGGTGATTTTGATCACATAGAGACTTATTTTTTCAAATTTTTTTGATACACTATTCCTTAGACATGGCTTCTAGTGAGGATAAAGCTTTGAGAGTGATTGAGAAGTTTAGACTCAATAATTTCTATTATTGAAAGGTCAAAATGGAGCTTTTGTTGGCGTCTTTGGACCTTTGGGATATTGTAGATGAAAGTGAAGACCCTCCAAATATGGATGCTGATATGAAGGTATTGAAGAAACACAAGAGGCAAAATAAAAGTAGGTAGAGATCACCAAGGTGGCATACAAGAGAAGTGTGGAATGAGATAATTCTCTCTTTCAACACCCATTATTTATAAGAGGTGGTTGCTATCCCAAAAGACTTCTTCAACCTTAAACTTTTACATACATGCTCCTAGAATCCTTTTGGCATCTATCGTATCTAGAGGATATCTCACGTTTCATGAGGATATCCTATGCCATGCACTAATTACTCTTATTTAGTCTTTAGGATATACCCTACTACATACTTTATCCTCTTGACTTTGACTCTTCTCCATTGACCGCATCCTATATCCATAGCACGCCCTTTTTATATGCTAAGAGTCAACCTTTCATCATTAATAATTTACCTAAAGTAATATCTTTTATTTAATAACTTATTCTATTTTTATTATTACTTATTTATCACAACACTCCCACTTTGCTAATTGTCAAAGGCTTTCAAACCTAGTTCCTTTATCAACATATGATGCCTATCCTTCACTAATGCCTTTGTCAACAAATCAGCAAGCATGTCTTCTGTAGCACAATACTTCATGTCTATCACTCCCATTTCAATCTCTGCTTATATCAATGTCAATGCTTACTTCGAACGATATTTTGATTCTTTCGTGAAATACAACTTTGATCATTACATTCAATCTCCAAAACTGCCAGTGGATCTCAGAATTAAAGGGTTGTCTCCTGGCACCCATGAAATCGCTTCCCACTCCAACAAAGTATAATATATATCCCCACATCTTCTATCATTTGCATCTCACTTAACTGCATCATAACAACTAATACGCAGTGAAGAAAGATTACTTCCAAGGCACAATTTGAAGTCTAATGTGCCTTTCAAATACTTCATGATCCTCTTGATGGTTGCCCAATGGATTGGTCCAGCTTTTGACATGTATTGACTCACAACACTCATCGCATATACAAGATCCATCCTTGTGCCAACCATTGCATACATGAGGGAGCCTACTGCTGCCTTGTATAGAACATCTTATATTTCACCTTCAACTTCAGCAAAGTCCTCATCCGTGAGCATCATCAACCTCAATTTTGCTTCCAAGGTTGCTCCAATTGCCTTATAATCCTCCATGTTGAATTTTTTTAACACCTCTTTCATATACTTATTTTGGCTCATTGTGATGGTCTTCTTGATACGATCTCTTACAAGTTCCATTCCTAAATAATAATGAAACTCTTTCAAATCACTCATCTCATATTTTTTTTCTAATTTTGTCTTTAATCAATCTATCATTTTCAAGGTATTGGTTAAGATGATCAAATCATCAATATAAAGGATAACAATCAATAAAAAATCTTTTGATTGCATCACATATATGGAATGATCAGCCTCACTCCTTACAAATCCTTCATTCACAAAGAATGTGTCAATCTGTTGATACCATGCCCTTTAGTAATTGCGTGAGGCCATATAAGGATTTGTTCAAATTACAAATAAGATATTGCTTGCCTTCTTCAACAAATCCTTGAGATTGATCCATGTAGATGTCTTCTTCCAACTTTTCATTCAAGAATGCCGTCTTCTCATCTATTTGATGCATTTTCAAGTCCATTGCTGCTTCAATTGCCACAATGGTTTTAATAGTGGTGAATTTGGCCACGGGAGCATGTGTCTCATTAAAATCAACACCAGCAACTTGTGAGTATGATTTAGCAATTAATCTTGCTTTATATCTCACAATATTGTCCATTGCATCCCTCTTAGTTCTGAATACCCACTTACAACCAATTGAAGACCGATTTGATAGAAGTTGAATCAATTTCCATATTCCATTGTCCATGAGAGATTTGTACTCTTCTTCCATGGCCTTCTCCCACTTCATAGCATCCATGGACTTCATTGCATCACATAAATTCAATGGATCAGCAAGGAGTGCAACATTGGCATGTTCTTCACTTATTTCAGGAAAGATGTGGTTCTTCCACCATTCACCAAGTAGCCTTCTTTTTTTCATACGATATCTCTTCTCATTTGAAGAAGATTCACCTCCATGCACTCTTCCAACTTTCTTTTCTGTTAAACCTTGTCTCTTTTCATTCAAAAGTTGATACTCCTCATCATTATCATCTTCAACATCTTCATTTCCTTCATTGATGGTCTTAACTATACTAGAGACTTTCTTCTCCATCTTCTTTGGCTCTTCACCTTCATTACAATCTTCATTACCTTCATCTTCTTCTTCTTTCTTTGCTGAAATTAAAGATGTGTCCACAAACACACCATTACTCTCACTTGGATACATCTGCAAGTGTTCACAAGCACTCTTATACTCTAAAAATTCAACATTACGACTTTTGATAATCTTCTTGGTATCCAAACACATAAGCCTAATATGCCTTGGTAGCTTCACAATATCCAAGAAACACAGATTTCGTATCTTTTGCATCAAGTTTGGATTGCATACAATTTGATATCTTTGCATAAGTAATATATCCAAAAATCCGCAGGTGTGCAATATAAGATTTTTTTCTACTCCAAGCTTCTTGTGGAATCATTGATGTGAGTGCACTTATAAGACATCTATTCCTTTTGTATATTGCATTTACCACTACTTCCGTCTAATATTCATGCCTAAGGTTTTGAGCATGAAGCATACTCCTTGCCATCTCCATAATGGTTTGATTTGCTCTTTTAGTAACTCCATTTTGTTGTGGAATATAAGGAGTGGAGGTTTGTATTGCAATACCTTCAATCTTCAAGTACTCATCAAAATACTTTGACATATATTCACCTCTATTGTCCATGCGCAACACCTTGATCTTGCACTCACATTACTTCTCTATAAATGCCTTAAATTCGTTAAACCTTGACAAACACTCATTCTTAGCTTTAAGGATGAAAATCCACACCTTCTTTGAATAATCATCAATAAAGGTGACAAAATACCTTGCTCTTCCTATTGATGGAGTCCTCATAGGTCCACAAACATCCGAATGTATAATCTCCAAGAATTGCTTGCACGTTTGCAACTTTACTTGGAAATGAAGCTTTTGTTGCTCATTTAAATACAACCTTTACAAGTAAGAATTGTAGCATTCTTGTATGATTGACTAAGATCCAAGCCACTTACTATGGATTAGAGCTCTTTCATGCTTTGGCATTCAAATGACCAAGGCATCGATACCAAATGCCAAACTTGTCTTGATCTTGTGGAAAATCAACAAATGCCACCACTTCAACTCTGTTGACCTTTTTACAATTGATAATATGGAGGTTGCAATCTCTAAAGCCCTTTAAAACATCATCTCCCTCCATTGTCTTCACAAAGCATCCATTTACATCAAATTGTACCTTATAACCATTTGAAATAAGTTTGCTCACCGAAAGAAGGTTCTTTTTCATATTTAGCACATGTAGGACCTCTTTCAATCTGATCCTCTTGATTTGATTCCTCACAACAATCTCCACCAAATTAAAGCTAATTCCAATAGCTTGTACCATGCTATTATCTCATAATCAAATCTTTATTGCTGGAATTGCCTCATATGTGTCAAATAAACACTTGTATGGAGTTATGTGATTGGTAGCACCCAAATCAACAATCCATTTGGACATGGCAGCCATAGAAGTGCCTTCACTTGCCATGAATGCATAGTCATCTCTTCCAACTTCATCATGTGTATTGTTAGCATTTTCTCTATCTCATTTCTTGGCCTTGTAGCAATTTCATACAAAGTGACTTGGTTTTCCACAAATGAAGCAAGTTCTCACATTGCCTTACATTGTCACGTTGGTTGGAATAGCTACCTTTGCCTTGTGTTGTTCTTCTATGTCTCACTTACTCTATCAATACTACCTAGAATAAACTTGTAAAAGGGAATTCAAACACAAGCAGAGACTATTCGCATTGAGTTAAACTGTTAGGGTCACACAGTTAACCACCTTCTGAATATTAGAGTCCAATGCACACGTACACGCTTTTAAAATAATACTGTCCACTCTATTGGTTCTGCTATTTTACAACTAGAGATAAACTTTGTGACACAATTTTCTATGAATTCTCCTACTATAATCTGTTGTCTTCTTCCAAGCTCATAACAACAATCAGCAATGTTGCATCATTTCCATAGACTGCATACATCTGCTTCACTTCCTAATCACTGGAAATAATTCCTCACCAAGAACGTCTTTTAAAACAAATCGTTTCTCCAATATTCTCCTTCACCGCTCAACTCTCACAGTCAATACGACATAACACTTTCATCCACAATCAAATTACATTAACATATCTGGTCTTTGACCTCTAATTTGCCACAATAAAGTCACGTATCAAACAATTATAATTTCTTACTCATCTATATATATAAATTTTTTTATTTTATTACTATATTTCATCATTGACATGGTATAATCCATCGGAATAGAATCCGGATCCTCCACTACAATCTAACAAAAGAAAAAAGAGAGAGGTAGCACCAAGCTTATTCCGGCTCAGCACTATTACAGTCTGGTCCCGACTCCTCTGTACCAAATCAATTTATATTTATCCCATCTATGTTAACTGCTACACAATCGATGATAATTACTTTTTCTAACTTCTTCATCCATTCTGCCTTCTAAATTAGCCATTCATTGGCTTCTTATCTATTCTTAATGCTACAAACTATGTATCGTAAATCCTAAAATTTCTACCCATTCAACATAGCCCCACACTTAATTTTGCAGTACCCTCACAAACACAGAATTGGTAAAAAAAACTTTTGTTATGAAGCTGGCTCTTCAAAGTGGGATGCTCCTAGATTCTCCGTAGGAGGTTTCACTAAGTTTGGCTTTAATGGTACATCCTCATCCTCCTCCCATAAATCCACATGGTTACTCTTCAACTGCGCTGATAAATTTTCATTATCCGCTCCCAATTTCCAAACTTGAGCCTCCAATTATAGAATCTTGGCATCTTTCACCTCTAATTGGCACTCTTGTTGTTTCATCTTCTCCTCTAGCTCACTAATACTCGAAATTAGTGGAACAAATACCTATGGCCAAACAACATTGGCCAAATCGCCTTCCAATTTTCCCACTTCACCTTTTAATACACCAATTTTTGCCTGCAGCTTATCCGTTCCAATTCTATATTGGTCTCCTAATTCCACCTTTTCTTGTTCCAATTTCACTGCTTTTTCATATTCTGCTTGCAACTGACACTTCAACACTTCCCCTTCCAAATTCCATATCTTGCAATTCTCTATTAATTCTTACTTTTGGCTGTTCAGGATTCTTTGAGTGCGATCTTTATCATTCGCCCAATTTTTCTTTTCCTTTGCTAATTTCCGCTCCAAAGCCAACTTGGATTCTGTCTTTGCCCTAATAAGGTGATCTTATTCCACAATTCGGCGGCTTTTTTTCATTATCTCTTTTCTGCTCGACTCCAATTGTTGTCTTAGATTTCCTTCCAACTGACTCATCGTAAGCTGCAATTGAAAAATTTAACCCAATATTACTTACGTGAGGTTCCCTCCCTCCAGTATTCTGGTATTCAAAATTGAAACCTCAGCCACCCTCTCAATTACTGCATGAATTGAAGCTTGCCTTGGTGTAGTCTTTGAAATAGTCTCTTGTTTCCGCAATCTATTTGATTCTCTAATTTTGTGCACCACTACCCCTGGACTAACTAATAAATTTTGCATATCTTGTTGGGGTATTGGAGAAGGTATACTTTTTTCCACTGCTGGTTGACTTAACGTATGTGCAATAATGGAATGCACATAGTTAGAGCATAGCAAAAATGCAAATTTATCCGTTTTCCGCTTGGTTCCCATTTTTACATGGATACCGGTTGCTACAAAGGCTACACAATTAAACACCATGCCTTCAAGTGTTTCAATCGCAATAAACAATAAGCGCTTAGACATGTATGTGGTATGCCGGTTTAAGCCTAATCGCTTCTAAACAAACTGCATCCACTCCGCAAGCTCTGCAATAAGTGCCTCTGCCACTTTCTAGCCTTGATTCTTTTCAAAGGACGCCATGTCTCCTTTGAAGTAACTTTCCAGTTTGAAGTCACTGGACACTTAGACGCCTACTGCTAACTCACTTATTGGTAAATATGAAACCTTGTGTAAGATACTCTCATTGATCCAAATTATTCTCCCTTTTATTACACTTGAACCATCCTCTGGGTCGTAATTTTCTATATACTCTGCCACTTATTCTACATCAATTGGTAGTAAAATATCTGATCCTTGCAAAAATACATACATCTATGCATTTCTAAAATCTCTCTGCCTTTATGGGGACCAACAGATTCCAATTTCATTGACTCCATCTTAGTGATCACCACTAGGGACGCCGATTACAAGTTATTCTTACTTCGTACATTTCAGACATTCTCCTCTCTGTCCGCAACTCTCTTTGAGCTTTCCATCGACATTCTATAATGCTGATTACGTACTCCTTACTCGTATTAATTGTTACTCTCTGACTCTAGAAAACTCTACACTTCAATAAGCATACACTTGGACAACCAAGCTCAAAACAGAATGTTAACGAAAACTCTCACTAAATGCCCCGCTGTCACGGACATACACATAGTTACCTATATAATTAAATAGAACTAGGTAAAAGTAGGTAAAAGTAGATTAATTCTATAATATCTTCTAAAAAAACTTCCTGGAAGCTTCATAGATGCTGCTTTGACCGTATAGGTATCCATAGTTGATTTCTTGGTTAGAAACTTGGTCAACAAGTTAACCATGTGCCACACATGTTAATAGCTTATTCTTCAAGCCAAGTACGTGGCGCACATGTAAAAAACTTGCCTTGCAAGCTAAGGCAAGTGGCCTTCAAAGTCAACGCATATTGGAGGTCCTATAGAACATTGCCACGTAGCTTCTAGTTAGATAGTATATATAGAGACAAGAGTGAAGCCTTCTTCACTCTTCTCAACTCCTTTCTTGCTTCTAATCTAGTTTCAAGAGTCTCTAGTTGTCTTGTCTTTTGACCATAGCCATTCCAATTTCTATTGAATACATATTTTCTTATTTCTATTTTATAAGAGAAGTCTCACTTGTCCATTTGATTTCATCGAGTTCTTGTCCTTGACAGTTTGATAAGAGTGAAGATTTATTGTTCTTGTTTTGTGTTAGAAGTGAGTGGATTACCCCACTTCTATTCTTTGTGTTTGAAGGTTGCGGACTACCCACCTTTGAATTGACTCTATTTATTTTCTAACCTTGATTTTTTCCTAAAAGAGAATAGATCACCTCTCTTTGTGGAAGATTTTTTGTTTGATATTAGAGATTGCGGATTATCTTCCTCTAATCCAAATTGTAGATTTGTGAAGTTGTCTAAGATGGAAGGAAAAATCATGGATGCTACACTTACCGGAAGCGAGAATAGATTTGCAACTATTGCAGATCTTCAGGAGCTTGTCAACATTCTTAGAGTGGAAATTTTACGAATCACCAATAGTAATCATAGAAGCGCTATTCCAACACCTATGGAGGAAGTCTAGAGCTTACGCTAAGAAGTTGTACAACTGAAAGAAACAAGTAGATCAGCCTCCCAACCGAATCCAAGAAATCTTGCTTCTTTAAGCATTAAAGAGGCAAAGATTAGTATGCCCGAGAAATTTGATGGAACAAGATCAAAATTTCAAGGATTTTTGCAACAAGTCAAGCTTTATTTAAGGTTACATCCTTTCCAATATCCTGATGGATTTACCCAAGTTGGATTCATAAGTGCACTTCTATTTGGAAGTGCCCTTTCTTGGTTTGCACCTTTGATGGAAAAAGATTCAAGACTTCTTTATAATCTGAATTCATTCCTTGAAGTGTTTACGGCTACATTTGGAGAAAGCGACCGAGAGAGGGTAGCAGAGACCAAGCTTTTATCTTTACGACAAGGATCACGGTCAGCTACAACATATGCTGCTGAATTTCAAAATCTTGCTTGCGATGTAGAGTGGAATGACAAAGCCCTTATTAACCAATTTCGTTATGGATTGAAGGATAACGTCAAAGATTTGTTACTAACAATGCCAAAAGCTGAATCTTTGAAGCAATTTGTTGCTCAAGCGATTGCATGTGACAATCGATTATTTGAAAGGCGCCAGGAATATAAATTCAGTTGGAGAGGAATAAGTCAATTGATGACAGCAACTCCTAAGTTTTCAAAAACTTACTTGGCTAAATCAGAACCAATGCAAATTGATGCGGTACGCTTTAAATTTCTCATTGAGCAGGAAAAGACTCGACGTCGTCAAGAGGGTTTGTGCTTATATTGTGGAGAATCTAAACACACTGCTCAATATTGTCCAAAGAAGCAACGCAATCACAAAATGAGAAGTATGGCTGCTAGAGAAGACACTGTGTTGGAAAACAAATTTCTCCAGCTACAATAGGGACCATGCAGCTAGAATCATGTGCAACACCTTGTAAATGTCCTATTCTCTCCTCAAACCCCTCACCTTGTTTTACAATAGAAGTATCATTAGGACCTAAAAATCACAAAGTCTTTGCTTTATTAGATTCAAGAGCCTCAGCCTGTTTTATAGACGAAGACTTTGTCAAAAAATAAGAAATAGTTTTAATCAAGAAAGCTAAACCTGTGCACGTAGAAGTCATAGATGGTCGTTTGTTATCTTCTGGAGATGTCACCCATGAGACTGTTCCTTTAGATGTAGCAATTAAGGGACATACTAGTGTAGTAATATTTAATGTGATTAGATCCCCTTCAAATCTGATTATTTTAGGATTATCATGGTTAAAAAAATATAATCCTCAAATAGATTGGATTTCTCGTAACCTCAACTTTTCTTGTAGTTCAACCCAAGAATCCAGTAGTCAAGTAGAAATATATAAGACTAGTATATCCAAACCCTTACTAATAGGTGCGAAAGCTTTTATACATGCGGCAAAAGAAAGTTCAGACAATTATGGATTGAAAAATTCCAAGGACAGTAAGAGATGTATAGTATTTTTTGGGATTTGCCAATTATTATTGGATCTTTATTAAGAACTTTTCTCAAGTTGCAACTCCATTGACACGCTTAACTTGTAAATAAAAACTTGAGTAGAGCAAGGAAGCAGAAGCATCATTTGAAGCTTTGAAGATAGCTTTTACTTTTGCACCAATCTTGTATCGCGTCAACTTTTCTAAAGCATTCTTTATGGAAATAGATGCATCAGATTTTGCATTGGATGGCGTATTGTCACAAATAGCAACAGATGACAAACTTCATCCAATAGCTTTTCATTCAAAAAAGTTTTCAGCAGCCGAGATTAATTATGAGATCCACGACAAAGAACTTCTTGCAATCGTGGACTATTTTCAAGAATGGCGTCATTGTCTAGAAGGCGCCAGATTCAAATAATCAGACATAACAATCATAAGAATCTTGAAAGATTTACGTCAGCACGTGTTTAAAATCATCGTCAAGCTCGTGCTAGAGATGCCTTTGTCAAGATCTGGAAGTTCATTATCACGCATAAAGGAAAACAACAAGGTGATTGTTCATGATATTAAGAACAATTCATCTAAGTCTCATAATACTTCCAAGTTCGAATTCAAGAACAATCTACTCTATTTTGAGGGACGCTTGTATATCCCAGAAGGCGAAGCAGGACTACGAGCTCTTGAAGCTCGTCACAATTTTCCCGCAGCAGGATATTATGAGTACAACAAGACTCTGGAACTAATATCAAGAGATTTTTGGTGGCCTTAAATGTGGAAGGCAGTTAAGGAGTTTGTACAATCATGCGATGTCTGTTCAAGATCAAAAACCCCTCGTCATCAACCTTACAGACTTCTCCAACCACTACCTATACCAGAACAACCATGGTCTTCTATCTCTATGGATTTTATCACAGGTCTACCAATTTCAAGTTCATATGATTCCATATTTGTGATTGTAGATCAATTCACCAAGATGACACACTTTGTACCATGTACAAAATCTATCACAGGTGAAGAAACAACTTAGCTCTTTCTTGACAACATCTATCGCCATCATGGATTGCCAAGGGATATTATATCAGATAGAGGAACGCAATTTGTATCCAAATTTTGGAGAACCCTGTTCAAGATATTGAAGGTGGATATAAAACTATCTTCAGCCTTCCATCCTCAAACAGATAGTCAAACAGAACGAGTGAACCAAGTCTTGGAGCAATATTTGAGGTGTACCATCAATTACCATCAAGACGATTGGACAACTCTTTTGCCATTGGCAGAGTTTGCTTATAATAATTTGGTACATTTTTCTACTCAACAAACACCTTTCTTTGCCAATTATGGTTATCACCCACGACTTGATATTTTTGACTTTTCAAAAGCTGATAATCCTGCGGCAAAAGATTTGGCAAATCAATTGGCAGAGCTACATGCAACAATGAAGGTGCGATTAAAAGAAACTCAGGAACGACAAAAGACCAATAAAGATGTCTATTGCAAGCAACAACCTCAATTCCATGTTGGTGATAAGATATGGCTACTTCGTCGAAATATCAAGACTGTCCGTCCTTGTGATAAGTTGGACTATCGTAGGCTTGGACCATTCTCAATTTGTGAATAAGTCAATTCAATTGCTTATCAATTAAAGCTACCGAAGTCTATGAAGATTCATCCTGTATTCCATGTGTCTCTACTTGAGCCATATAAGACAACAAATATACAAGGAAGAAAACAAATGCCACCGCCTCCTATAGAAGTGGATAACAATGAAGAATTTGAGGTGGAAGAAGTCTTAGATTCGAGGCAGCGCCGAAACAGGTTGGAATATCTTATTCATTGGCACGGATACAATATTAGTGAGCGCACATGGGAACCGGCAAACAATCTTGCAAATGCAGCAAGGAAGGTGGAGACCTTTCATCAACGACATCTATCAAAACTAAGATGAAGACCTTCAACCTTCAAGACGACGCAACCGAGATGAAGATCTTCAAGAACGACATGTTCTTTTTCGAATAGATGGCAAGATACGTGTTTGGTATCACGACCTTGGAAGAGACTCCTGATGTTTGGTGATTTTATTGGAGGTAGGAACAACTCCTGATGGTGTTCCAAACGTGTTATTCGAAGGAAGTTATGAAGGACACAACAATGATCAAATAACAGGGTGGTCTTCCCGCCCCGGAATGGGACATTATCAATGGCTGAAAGGACCTATTAATTACCTTTGAAGAGAACAAAGATCAAAGTATGTGGCAAATATAATCCGGCGCATCTTAGACTTCCTCAACATCTAACCATCGCTCCTTGTGGAACTCGTGCCTAAAAGGAGGGGTAATGTCATAGACATACACATAGTTACCTATAAAGTTAAATAGAACTAGGTAAAAGTAGGTAAAAGTAGATTAATTCTATAATATCTTCTAAAAAAACTTCCTAGAAGCTTCATAGACGCTGCTTTGACCGTATAGGTGTCCATAGTTGATTTCTTAGTTAGAAACTTCGTCAACAAGTTAACCATATGCCACACATGTTAATAGCTTATTCTTCAAGCCAAATACGTGGCGCACATGTAAAAAACTTGCCTTGCAAGCTAAGGCAAGTGGCCTTCAAAGTCAACGCATATTGGAGGTCCTATAGAACATTGCCACGTAGCTTCTAGTTAGATAGTATATATAGAGACAAGAGTGAAGCCTTCTTCACTCTTCTCAATTCCTTTCTTGCTTCTAATCTAGTTTCAAGAGTCTCTAGTTGTCTTGTCTTTTGACCATAGCCATTCCAATTTCTATTGAATACATATTTTCTTATTTCTATAAGAGAAGTCTCACTTGTCCATTTGATTTCATCAAGTTCTTGTCCTTGACACCCGCTCCTAACCTTTTACTCGAGGTCTAAAGCAAAAATCCTTAATCCAGTGTACTAGATCATCACTTTCGATTTCCCTGACTAGTCCGTATTAAGATCCAAAACTGACCATCAGCAGTCTTTTCTAACCATCATGCACCTTCAATAAAGGTATACTATCATAAATAGGTACACCCTCTTCCTTTTCCAATTTTGAAAATCCGTCCCGAGTTTATATAAAATAAAGACGTAAACAGTTGTCGTTAACTCAGATAATAAATTGAGTACCCATAAAATCTTCCAATTAAACTGAACCATTAGGAAAGGCTTCAATTGCTCGATAAGGTCCATGCCAACGGACTTGAAATTTCCCTAGAAAATTGTGAAAGCGGTTATCTTAAAGAAGCACTAGATCATTGGGCATAAAAGATTTAGGACATAATTTATTATTATAGTAACTCTTACGGCGGTGCTATGTAGCTTCTATAGTTAAAAGAGCCGTAGTCCTAACTTCATCCAATTTTTTCAATTGTGTTAATCAATATTGGAGGGATTCTTTGTCACCAAGACGTTCATCTAATACAATTTGTAAACTCAAAACTTCCAATTCAATTGGTAATATTACTTCTTGTCCATACACCATTTGGAATGGTGTAGAACTAGTAGTCACTTTTTACGTAGTATGATATGCCCACAAGGCTGCAAATAATTTTGTATCCCAATCCGTTCCCACACCAGACAGTGTTTTAATTAAAATTTTACACAAAATATCGTTGGTCCTTTTAGTCTGTCCATTGGCCCGAGGGTGATATGGGGTTGTCTTCCAATGCTTGATTTTGTAATTATTTGTCAAAGCCGCAATTGTAGACTTAATAAAATAGATTCCACAATCATTAACCAATTCTTTGGGACACCCAAATCAAGTGATAATGTTCTCATATAAAAATGTGGCTACCAATTTGGCATTATCAATTTTTGTTGCCATTGCCTCTGTCCATTTTGTCACATAATCAGTTGCTACCAAAATATATCTTTTTTGTCCATTACATTGTCGGGTAGAGAGAATTTGCCTTGGGAAAACATCGGGTTCTTAGCTGCTACTAGAACTAGCAGAGAACATGAGAAGAAGCCGTGCAAGTATCTTTTACACTTGCACAATATTTGTTCAAGCTTTCAAATTATACTTGTATTATACTTGTACAAGTCTTGTATAATTATAAAGTATAAACCCTTGAATAATACTTGTATAAATACTTGTATAATACTTATATAAATACTTATATAAAATAGTATATAATCCTTGATATAATACTTGTACAAATACTTATACAAATATTATATATAATACTTATAGAATACTTATATAACTACTTGATATAAATACAAGTATATATATTTGTATAAAAGGTATAAACAAAGTCTGCATATACTCAAGTATACCTCAAAATACAACTGCATATGAGGAATACAAGTTATACAACAAGCTAAAATTAAATAAATTACTAAAAATTCATCCAAAGGTTGAATCAAGTGTGCTTATAGTCTATGAAAAGCTAATAATCCATTATAAAACATATCAAAATTTCACAAATAGATGACTTACCGTTAAAAGTTATGACTAAAAGAAATAGGCACTAAAACTTCCGAGCAAATGCAAAGGCAATAAAGCTCCTCTTTACTTCAGCCTTTGTTGTGATTACTTCCCTCCTCCAAATTGGGCATGCAATAGCTTTTTAGAAAGCTCACTCCATTATCTAATTTTTTCTAAAATTTCGCATACATGTCTCTTGAACTCCAAATTTTATAGCTAGTTGATTCTACTCTTCAAACCCTAGCAATAATTTGCCCTCTTGACACTTCACGGCTCATAAAACCTTCATAAAAGTTTTAAATATTTTTATTTTTATTTTTATTGAAAGCTTACACAAGCTACTATGAACATCTAAAATATCAAAAAGATTGAAGAGATTTTCCGACTTGGATGGTTGAACAAAGTCTCTACCCCTCTTTGTTAGGTGGCAGCAAACCCTTTCTCTCTCTCAAGCTCACAACTTTCTCTTTTCAACTCCAAATACTACAAGAGATATCTTGATAAAAAGCTAACATGATTTTCTACACTTTCAATAAATTTCACTAAGAAAGACTTGATATCAAACTTGCAGTGGCAGATCAAAGTTTATGCCGTCACTTTTTGATACCAGCAGACCTTACTCTATTAAAATAAGCATAACTTTTTGCTTACAACTCCAATACAAGAAAAAGAGTGAATTCTAGAATCCTCACAACTTGAAGAATATACCTACCAATTTTTATTACAAACGCTTTTAAATCCTTGGAGCTATCTCTCTCCTAAGTTCACCACTCAAAAATCACCCAAACCTTAGGTCTAGCAAGAGGAGTATATCTCCCTTTCTTTCCATATTAGACTATGACACGTCCACATGGGCAGCCAATTCCTATTGGTCAGGTCCTATTCATCCCATGCTCTGCTTTTTTTTTTTATCCCTCATGAGATCCATTCTACCTCAAAAATCAACAAGAAAATTAAAACAACCTTTACCTTTCTTCTAATTACAAAAGAGTCTATTCTAGGATATAATTAAGGGACGAATAAAAAAAATAGCCATCTTAATTCACTAACTCAGTGGCTATAATAAATCCTCTTCTTATAATATCTTCTAAAATAATCTCTACCACTCACATATGTAATAACAATAAATACAAGATATATAATATTTTTACATACTGCACGTAAATGTACTATGATAATGTGAGACTGGTGCAATTGGTCCTACAAAATCAATACCCCATTTCTCAAATAGTACTTGTATTAAAATTGGTACCAACGGTGTGGTATTGTAATTGCTTATAGTATGTAAAATCCACTCAACATGCATATTATGTTTATAGGTTTAAATATGTATTAGAATGGTTAGTAAAATAAATTAAAGGAGGTTAGTATAAGAAACTTCATTTTAAATTTTTACTTAATTTGATTATAGGATTTAAATTATATAGAACCTAAATATTTTGTATGAAGCCTAGAAAGAAGGTTGGGGCCTAAAGATGAACAATTAAACTATTAAGAAGCTTGTTTAGAAGGATGAACACAAAGAATGAATGAATGAAATCAAGGGGTGAAGTTCTTCATTCCTATTGGTCAATGGTCATGCCCAATAGGCTTTAAGGAGGCTGCCTACAACAAGAACAAGGATTTCCGCAACTTCAAGGAGAGCATTTGAAAATCAAAGACTAGGATTAGAAATCCTATTTTTTGGGCTATAATTTTGGTATAAAAATTGAGGGATTTAGAATTTTAATGAGGGAGGAGTAGGCGCTTGAAGTTAAGGTGTACAAATTATATCTGTTGTCACTCTTTTGAAGATTGTAGGAGTTGTATGAGAGCTTTTGGAAATCGGGAGGTGTGGCTACAGAGGTGATTTCAAGAACTACATTTAATGTGGAAATATTACTACAATTAGAATTCTAAAGAAGGAGATATTAGGAGTCAAAGACAGCAAATCAAATTCTAAGGCAGTAAGTAGGCTATTTTTTTGATAGTGATGGGATTTGTCATATCTTAAGTTTCTAAATGAATTTTAATCTCAAACTTTCTAAGAAGGTGTATTATTATGCTTAGAAGCTATATACTAAAATTTCATAGCATTTGGACTTTTAGATTGTGAGATATGAAGAATTTAATACATAGGTATTTGTCAACAAGGGTTTGAAGCTACTGCTAGGATTTTGGCGATATCTAAAGATCGGAAATGAATCTACAAGTAAAATTTGTAGTGGTAGTTTTGAAGAATACATCAATACTTTAAATTGATTTGGAGTGGATTTAGATGGTTGGATAAAAAGTTATAGATAATTAAAGTTTGGAAAAAATTCCCTTACGGGAAAATGAGGGTTTTAGAGCATTTGTTATGTTTTGAGTGGTTTGATGAAATAAGACTTATGTATTGGATGTAATAGCCCTGTGAAGAAATATTTTATATAAATTTGGAGATTTTATTATACTTAGATCTTGGTTGAATAATTAGTGGCTGCTAGAAGTCCAACGCTTTCTTCAGGCAAATTCTCTCTACCATGACAACGGCATGGCAGAAGTTCAGTTAGGTCTACCAATATGCTGACAAGGATCACAACGTTGTCGTGTTGCAGCACGTTTATATAGTGAAAGGTATAGATAAGAATAATTTATATATTACATACTTGATTATCTCAGCTCAATAGGAACTTAAGATACTTAAGAAAAGAGTTATGGAAGCCTCTTAGATTATTTTCTTGTTTTAATAGCTAATAGATAAAAGTTAGTTGTTAAAGTTTTCTTCTAGGCTATACAAATTCTATTATTGATTTTGAAAAGCCATAAGTTAATTAAAATAGGATAGAAAAGAAAAATAGTTATTATGGTTGATACTAAGATTAAGTTGAGGGTAGGATTTAACTTAAAAATCCTTAGAATTAGTTGAATTGATACCCAAAGAAAGACCGGGTATGAGACAGGGTCGAAATCAGACCTCCAATGACATAAACAACTGCCGAAGGCAAGGGAGGAGGACATTTGAAGATTGGCGATTAAGATTGGATAGCTAGCTTGAAAGGGATTCTAAGGGCATTTAGCTTGTAACCATAGGATTTTGGAAGACTTAGCAATTGCTATTCAAAGTCAAAGTTTGGATTGGTGATTTGGATTTTATATAAGACAATGATGGCTTGCATTGTTGAGTGATTCGTAAAATCTATGAAGCATCTATAATTCAAAATTTGATATTATTTAGATTATTAAATGTGCTAATTATATACAAAAATTTGTGTTAATCTAGCAGTGCAATCAAGAGATATTTGAGTTTTGATACAAAGGGTTGTTAGAAGTTGGCAGTGTAGGGTTGGATAGGGTTTCTATGATAACTAAAGATCCACCAATTGGATTAATGTAATTTTTAGTATGCTGATAGAAGACTTGTAGATTAAGCTACACACCAAGTTTGAACTAAAGCTAATAGTGAAAGAAGGAGAAATCACCACTGGAGTTTCTGCATCAATCTTCAAGTTGGCGGCCGAGTGTCATTAGTGCACTTTTTGGGTGTTTTCTTGCAATCTGTAAGTTGGATTGGGCTACATTTTTTTATGCATGTAAAAGGCTTATACCAAAATTTGTGTGCAAAATTTCACACTAAGTAGATGGTTAGATTAAAAATTATAGCTTGTCAAAGCTCACTGATTAGGATTAGGATTTATAAACAAAAATAAAAATTGCTTAATTATAAAGGAAACGAGGTAATTGGAATATATGTTTTGTTGATTTTATTAAGAGTGTTTTTAAACACTTTTGAATTGAAGCTCGAATTATATTCCTTATACATGGATGAAATCTATTAGGATTTCTTGAATATTTGCAAACAGTACTTTATCTTCTACAGCCAAGTACTCGGTGCATTCCCGAATGAGACAACACATAATACAACATAAGTGGTGAACCCGACGTGAAAATTTGGGGTGGAAGATATTGGCTTTTATTGTGGTTATTTGGAATTAATGGCACAAGAAAGTAAAAAGGTGGATTTTGGAGATATTGATGGAGCTTTGAATGGAGCTTCAAGTGGATCTTCTAGTGGAACTTCTTCTGGTGGACAAGGTATGTATCTAGACCCAAACATTGCAAATATGTTTCAAGCTTTTACATTAATTATGCAATAGCAACAAAAAAAGGATCAAAAGGAGGCTTTGGCAATCAAAGCACTGCAAGCAATGGTTAATAAGGTTGATCAGTTTGATGGGAAGGACATATCTAAGTATTTGAGGTGTTATATGCGGAAAATGGAAATGAATCAAGTCTGTGAAAGGGACATGATTTTATTATTTGGACTTGCTACGATACCGGAGATAAGAGAACATGTGAAATCACTTATAGAGCAATGTGGAAGCTCTTGGGAGGAATTCTCTTGAGAGCAATTTGGAAGCTCTTGGAAGAAATGAGTATTTCTTAGAAGACTCCGATCGAGTCACTAAGAAATCATATTTGGAATAGATTGAGCGCCCTAACAAGAAATTGCAAGCTACTGAATTATTAAGAGAGTTTGAGAGACAATATTCTCAATTATCAAGAATAGAAAAGATAACTTTGGAATCAAACAAGGTTGAATTATTTCTTCAAGCAGCAAATGGAGAATTACAAGAAAAGTTGGAGATTTCTCTTGAAGATACAGAAGAAGATGAAGGATTAACAACAAATTGTAAGAAGGTCGAGGATGCAATAGGATTGTTGACAAAAAAAGAAAAGAGGAAGTACAGGGGAGGTATCCAAAGAATGGTGCAGGTACCTAAAACTCAACTGCCCATAATACCAGCATTTATGTGCAAAATTTCACACTAAGTAGATGGTTAGATTAAAAATTATAGCTTGTCAAAGCTCATTGATTAAGATTAGGATTTATAAACAAAAATAAAAATTGCTTAATTATAAATGAAACAAGGTAATTGGGGTATATGTATTGTTGATTTTATTAAGAGTGTTTTTAAACACTTCTGAATTGAAGCTAGAATTATATTTCTTATACATGGATGAAACCTATTAGGGTTTCTTGAATATTTGCAAACAGTACTTTACCTTCTATAGCCAAGTGCCCGATGCATTCCCAAACAAGACAACACGTAATACGACAACGTCGGACGTTGTCGTAGCAAAAGTCACTTTAAATAGGACAAGGTCCCTCTTTACATTCAAGTTGGATCCAATATGCACAAACTTTCTTAAATTTCTCTTTTATAGTTACAAAACCATGCGTATAATAAATCAACAAACTAGAAGCTTGAAAATTTCTAAATCAAAATCCAGCCATTTAAATAAGTTAAAATTTTGAAAGCATAGAGTTCACTTCTTTAATCATCTTCACAAAAATTCTCAACTATGAATTCATTACCAATCACCAAATATCATCAAAATATTAGCAAGTAATTTTATAGGTAAAAACCAAACTAGAAACTTGAAAATTTATAATTTAAGATCCAGTCATTCAAATAAGCTCAAAATTTGGGAAAACATAATTTATACCTTCGATCTTTGTCACATAATTTTTGAGCTATGAAATCATTGCTGATCGTCAGATATCATCCAATCCTTGGCAGATACTTTTGAAAGTCAAATCTCAACCAGAAACTTGAAAATTCATAATTTGAGATCCAGCCATTCAAATAAGCTCAAATTTTAGAAAAAAAATAACTCTTGCTTTTGATCTTTGTCACATAAATTTTGAGCTATGAATTCATTGCCGATCGTTAGATATCATCAAATCCTTATCAAGTACTTTTAAAAGTCAAAATCCTAGATACCTGAGAACAAAATTTGCCATTACTCCCTAATCAAAGTTTCAATTGATATGAGATTTAAGACATAGATTTTTTATAGTATAAATGATATGTACACAAAATATGAGCTTCAAATTCATCTTGAAACTCAAGTTCTAGCTTAAAGCAAACCCTTCTATTTATCTAACTTCTTCAAAATCCTAGTTTAGTTTGCTGGTTTTAACTAGCCATATCTTACTCATTATAGATTCATTTCTATCAATTCTTGGATGTAAAATGTATATCTTGAAGTCTAGTTTCTAATCCAACTTCTTAATTTCTTACTTGTATCTTAAAACTCCTAATATACCTAGATAAGTAACAGTAGGTGTCATATTAGTAGCCTAAGTTCAAACAAGCATATGTCTCTCATCTAAGCTCTGAATCATGCGTTTCTACTACTTAAACTCATGCCAAGAAGAAGTTGTTTCTGAATACCTCTCTGGAGTTGCCACAAAACCTCCTCTTCTTCTCTTCCGAGCCCGTCAAAGAAGTTGTAGCCAAGGTCTTCAAAGTCCAAGTCAACAATTAATAGTTTAAAGTTATAAAAACCCCAAATCTAATCCTCCAAGTCAGTACTATTAATGATAGCCGGCTATTGACATCCAAACTTCTATTTATCCTTGGTAAAATCCTAAATTCAATCTCAAAGTCAAAACTCCTTATATCTATAAATATAATCCTGAATCTATTAAAATCTAAGATTAAAAAAAAGATAAAAGAAATAAAAGAAAGTTTTGAGGTTAAATCAAAGTTAAAGTTAAGATTAAAGATAAGGTAAAATTTTAGCCAAAGAAAAAGAAAGAAAGTGAGAATTTTTTTTCAAATTATATAAAAACTTAGATTGGTAAGAAGAAAGAAAGAACCTAATAAAATTTTAAAGAGAAAGAAAATTTAACAAGGTTTCTATATATGAATATATTTTTTTCACAATAACGTGCATTGTTAGCATTCTCTCTATTTCTTTTCTTTGTCTTATAGCAATTTCGTGCAAAGTGACCTAATTTTCCACAAATGAAGCAAGTTCTCACATTACTTCTTACATTGTCACGTTGGTTGGAATTGCTACTTTTTCCTTGTCTTGAAAAGAGAGCCGAATCTTCACTTTGATGCTCCTTGTCTTTCCTTTTAGTCACTTCATATGCAAGTCTTGCCGTCACATAGTCCATGGTGAGCTCTTTTATCTTGATGGACTCCAATGCCACAATGAGATAGTTGTAGGACTCGGGAAGACTCATGAGCAAGGTCATAACAATATCTCCATCTTCTAAAGGCTTGTCAACAATGGCAAGTTGGTTTGCAAGAGCCTTTACCTTATTGACGTGAGCCATAAGGTCTTCACCTTCTTCCATCTTGTAAGTGAAGAATTTCCTCCTTGTGAAGAGGATGTTGGACAAGTTCTTACTCTCATATATGTTGCAAAGAGTCTTCTATGCTTCCGCTGGTCCTTTACAAGAGATGATGTGAGAAAAGTTGGCTTCATCCAAATTGGTGGCAATTATGCCAAAAGCCTTCTTTTCACGTCTTTTGAAGTCTTTTTGTTCCTTCATATCAGTATCCATGCTTCGACAGTCTTCACTTTTATCTACAATGTCCCAAAGGTCCAAAGACGCCAACAAAAGCTCCATTTTGATCTTCCAATGGTAAAAATTGTTGCCTCTAAACTTTTCAATCACTCTCAAACCTTCACCCTCCATAGAAGCTATGTCTAAAAAGTAGTGTATCCTAAAATATTGAAAAAATAAGTCTCTATGTGATCAAAATCACCAAAACAATTTTGCACTAGCAAAATCTCAAAATGCCCTTTTGTGAATAAAAGAGTGGTTTCTCACTCAAAACACTCTCAACTCAATTTCTATAGCTTCTCACAAGTATGAGTACTCTCATATACCTCACAATCACGTTCTTTTATTCTTTCAAGTCACTTCCACATCACATATATAAGATATGTGAAACAACTTCAACAACACAAAAGACAATATCAAGGTTTTTTTCAAAGGTCTTATACTCACTATCCAAGCAGTAGAGAATCCACAAAGTAATGTTAGAAATGTATAAGGTCAAAACCAGAACCTCCTAATGTCAAAATCAGAACCTCATAATGTCAAAATCCTAACATCAACAAAATCCCATAAGATCTATTCCACACAAAAGCAATAACAAGAAAATACCTTCAAATAACTTGAATAACACAACAAAGTGTGTGTGGGCCCATAACCTATTGAAAAAATACAAGAGGCAAAATACAAGTAAGTAGAGATCACCAAGGTTGCATACAAGAAAAGTGTGGAATGAGATAACTCTCTCTTCCAACACCCATTATTTATAGGAGGTGGTTGCTGCCTTAAAGGACTTCTTCTACCTTTGACTTTTACACACATGCTCTTAGGATCCTTTGGCATCTCTCGTGCCACGAGGCTATCCAATGATCCTAGGATCCTTTTGGCATCTCTTGTACCTCAAGGATATCTCACGTTGTCGTATGATGTGGCCTTCAATCTGGGAATACATTGGATAACTGGCTGTGGAGAATTTATTTGAATTTTAATGGCAAAAATCCAACTGGTAATTTTTTTTTAATAAAAATGACAAATAATACAACAATCTCACAAAAGAAAAATTATTTATATAAATCCTTTTGTATTCAAGTAGGTTTGTACAAAATGGGTTCAAATTTCCACAAAAACCCTTCAAAACTTTATTCACCCGCAAGGAATTATTTCTTTCTGATATTTAGAATCCAATAACTCTTGATTCAACTGTTCAATTTCTATAAAATTTACTTCAGAATGTAGATAATCTTCTTGAGTTTTACTACAAGAAAGAATCAACCATAATTTCGTTTTTGGTTGTCTGATATCTCAAAATCCCTAGTAGGTGCTTAAAACCTAGCTCTAAGATACTCGAGCACTATTTTTCTTTTATCTTTCAAATACAAAATCTTAATTCCACAAAATTTTTGCACATAGTCTTGTGACATAAACATATACATCCTTGAAAATTTTAAGCCAAAAATTTATCAAATTGTCTAAGATATAGTTCAAAATATAACCACTATGTAAGCAGGTCACTTATTACCCTTAAGTTTGTAAGCACTAACTTCAATTCCCACTATCTCCTTCATCCTAGCTTGGATTTTATCAACCCATATATAAAAAGTGTAGCCTTAAAAATGCTTTCTCTAACTCTAATTTCCGATTCTTGATTGCTCTCTGTATGCGCGAGTTATATGCAAAAGAGAGATAGTAGGTAAAAAATCGGCACCTTAACTTTGAGCGCCTATAACTTCTTCATAAAAAGTGCAAATCATGCAAAATTTGCACCTAAATCAGATCCAAAAACCTAGATCTTATGATCCTAGCCTCTTATATTCGACTCCTTTTGAAAAACAAACCCTAACTTCTAATAAACCCTTGGGTAGCCTCCTTGAAGCCCATTGGGCATGATTTTTGGCCAATTAGAATAGAGATTTCAGTCATCCACGTCTTTTCATCCACATAGATGGCCAAACTACCCTTTTTACACTAAAAACCTTTTTTTTATCCTTCTTCTTGTTAGATTTACATATTTTGTGCTTTAAGCACCAAATAAAAAAAATAAACTAAGATTTTAAGGAACACCAATGTCTAACAATGGTGACTTAAGATATACAAAAGTTACTATCAATATAAAAACAACCTCAAAAGTCACTACTAAAAAGAAAATAAAGTTGTATAAATCTTAATAATAATTCTTTTAATAGATCATTTCTAAATTAGCAACCTAATCACATCCTATAACCAATAAAAGTCTACTAATATGGCTTTCATTTAGCTATGTAATAAATTATACATTAAATATACAGATATAATTTTTTTACATAGTAGCCGAATCACAATATGACAACGTGTAAGCAAGTTATTAGAGATTGTGCATTCGGATGTTTGTGGACCTATCAAGACACCATCAATAGGAAGGAAAAGGTACTTTGTCACATTATTGATGATTATTCAAGGAGGGTGTGGATTTTCATCCTTAAAGCCAAGAATGAATATTTGTCAAGGTTTAAGGAATTTAAGGCACTTGTAGAGAAACAATGTGAGTGCAAGATCAAGATATTGCATATGAATAATGTAGGTGAATATATGTCAAAATATTTTGAAGAGTATTTAAAGATTCAAGATATTGCAAGACAAACATCTACTCTTTACACTCCACAACAAAATGGAGTTGCTAAAAGAGCAAATTGCACCATTGTGGAGATGGCAAGGAATATGCTTCATATTCAAAACCTTGGATATGAGTTTTAGGTGGAAGCTGTGGTGAATGCAATATACACAAGGAATAGGTGCCCTATAAGTGCACTCATTGATTCTACAAGAAGCTTGGAGTGGGAAGAAACCTTGTGTTTTATACATGAAAACATTTGGATGCATTGCTTATGCAAAGATATCAGATCGTATGAGGTCCAAGCTTGAAGCAAAAGGTACAAAATATATATTTGTTGGATATTGTGAAGGTACGAAGGCATATAGGCTAATATGTTTGGATACCAAGAAGATCATCAAAAGTCACGATGTTGAATTTTTCGAACATAAGAGTGCTTGTGAGTACTTGGAGATGTATCCAAGTAAAAGTAATGGTGGATTTGTGGGCAAATGATACAAATAATAGAAGGTCAACAATGGGGTATGTGTTCTTTGTTGGAGTGGGACCAATTTCATGGAATTGTAGAAGACAACCAACAATTACAAGGTCCACAATGGAGGCAGAGTACATGGCAGCAAGACATAGAGCAATGGAAGCAATTTGGTTAAGACAAGTTATGAAGGACATTATACTTGTACATTTGGAAGCAACTCCAATGAAGTGTGACAATCAAGGATGCCTTGGTTTTGTAAAGAATCGAAAGTATCATTCAAAAACCAAGCACATTGACATTCAACACCACTTCATAAGAGAGAAGATTGAAATGGGAGTGATAGACATGAAATATTGTGCAATGGAAGACATGATTTCTAATTTCTTGACAAAGATATTACTAAAGAATAGGCATCATAATTTGACAAAGGAATTAGGTTTGAAAGCCTTTAACAATTAGCAAAGTGAGAGTATTGTGATAAATAAGTAATAGTAAAAGTAGAATAAATTACCAAATAAAAGATATTATCTTAGATAAATTTATAATGGTCAAAGGTTGACTCATAGCATACAGAAAGGGCATCCTATGAAAATAGGATGCGGTCAAAGGATAAGAGTCAAAGTCAAGAGAATAAAGTATGTATTAGGAAATATCCTAAAAACTAGATAAAAATAATTAGTGCATGGCATACAATACCTTCATGGAACGTGAGATACCTTTAAGATACGAGAGATGCCAAAAAGGATCCTAAGATCATTGGATACGCTTGTGACATGAGAGATGCTAAAAGATTCTAGGAGCATGTATATAAAAGTCAAAGATGGAAGAAGTTCTATAGGGCAGGCAGCAACCACCTCCTGTAAGTAATGAGTGTTGGAAAAGAGAGTTATCTCATTCCACACTTTTCTTGTATGCAACCTTCGTGATCTCTACTTATTTGTACTTGCCTCTTGTATTTATTCAATAATTTGTTGACAAGCCTTTAGAAGATGGTGATATTGTTATGACCTTACTCATAAGCCTTTCCAAGTCCTACAACAACTTTATTGTGGCATTGGAGTCTATCAAGATAAAAGAGCTTACCATGGACTATATGACGGCAAAACTTGCATACAAAGTGATCAAAAGGAAAAAAAAAGAGCATGTAAATGAAGACTCGGCTCTTTTCTTAAGACAAGGCAAAGGTAGCTATTCCAATCAACATGACAATGTAAGAAGCAATGTGAGAACTTGCTTCATTTGTAGAAAATCACGTCACTTTGGATCAAATTGCTACAAGGCCAAGAAAGGAGATAGAGAGAATGCTTACAATGCACATGATGAAGTTGGAGGAGATGATTATGCATTCATGGCAAGTGAAAGCACTTCTATGGCTGCCATGTCTAAATGGATTGTTGATTCGGGTGCTACGGAGCACATGACTCCATACAAGTATTCATTTGACATTTATGAAGTATTTTCAACAACAAAGGTTTGATAAGGAGACAATGGTATAGTACAAGCTATTAGAATTAGTTCCATTGTGGTACAGATGGTAGTGAAGAATCAAACCAAGAGCATCAGATTGAAAGAGGTATTGAAGAAACACAAGTAAGTACAAATCAACAAGGTGTTGCGATAAATAAATAATAGTAAAAATAGAATAGATTACCAAATAAAAGATATTACATTAGATAAGTTACTAATAGTCAAAGATTGACTTTTAGCATATAGAAAGGGCATACTATGGATATAGGATGTGGTCAAAGGAAAAGAGTCAAAGTCAAGAGGATAAAATATGTATTAGAAAATATCCTAAAGATCATATAAGAATAATTATTGTATGGCATAGGATACCCTCATTGAACATGAGTTATCCTCAAGATAAAAGAGATGCCAAAAGATCCTAAGAGCATGTGTATAAAAGTCAAAGGTGGAAGAAGTCCTTTAAGGCAGCAACCATCTCCTATAAGTAATGGGTGTTGGAAGAGAGAGTTATCTCATTCCACACTTTTCTTGTATGCAACCTTGGTGATCTCTACTTACTTGTGTTTTGCCTCTTGTGTTTCTTCAATAGGTTATGGGCCCACACACACTTTGTTGTGTTATTCAAGTTACTTGAAGGTATTTTCTTGTTATTGCTTTTGTGTGGAATAGATCTTATGGGATTTTGTTGATGTTAGGATTTTGACATTATGAGGTTCTGATTTTGACATTAGGAGGTTCTGGTTTTGACCTTATACATTTCTAACATTGCTTTGTGGATTCTCTACTGCTTGGATAGTGAGTATAAGACCTTTGAAAAAAATCTTGATATTGTCTTTTGTGTTGTTGAAGTTGTTTCACATATCTTATATATGTGATGTGGAAGTGACTTGAAAGAATAAAAGAACGTGATTGTGAGGTATATGAGAGTACTCATACTTGTGAGAAGCTATAGAAATTGAGTTGAGAGTGTTTTGAGTGAGAAACCACTCTTTTATTCACAAAAGGGCATTTTGAGATTTTGCTAGTGCAAAATTGTTTTGGTGATTTTGATCACATAGAGACTTATTTTTTCAATATTTTAGGATACACTACTTTTTAGACATAGCTTCTATGGAGGGTGAAGGTTTGAGAGTGATTGAAAAGTTTAGAGGCAACAATTTTTACCATTGGAAGATCAAAATGGAGCTTTTGTTGGCGTCTTTGGACCTTTGGGACATTGTAGATAAAAGTGAAGACTGTCGAAGCATGGATACTGATATGAAGGAACAAAAAGACTTCAAAAGACGTGAAAAGAAGGCTTTTGGCATAATTGCCACCAATTTGGATGAAGCCAACTTTTCTCACATCATCTCTTGTAAAGGACCAGCGGAAGCATAGAAGACTCTTTGCAACATATATGAGAGTAAGAACTTGTCCAACATCCTCTTCACAAGGAGGAAATTCTTCACTTACAAGATGGAAGAAGGTGAAGACCTTATGGCTCACGTCAATAAGGTAAAGGCTCTTGCAAACCAACTTGCCATTGTTGACAAGCCTTTAGAAGATGGAGATATTGTTATGACCTTGCTCATGAGTCTTCCCGAGTCCTACAACTATCTCATTGTGGCATTGGAGTCCATCAAGATAAAAGAGCTCACCATGGACTATGTGACGGCAAGACTTGCATATGAAGTGACTAAAAGGAAAGACAAGGAGCATCAAAGTGAAGATTCGGCTCTCTTTTCAAGACAAGGAAAAAGTAGCAATTCCAACCAACGTGACAATGTAAGAAGTAATGTGAGAACTTGCTTCATTTGTGGAAAATTAGGTCACTTTGCACGAAATTGCTATAAGACAAAGAAAAGAAATAGAGAGAATGCTAACAATGCACGTTATTGTGAAAAAAATATATTCATATATAGAAACCTTGTTAAATTTTCTTTCTCTTTAAAATTTTATTAGGTTCTTTCTTTCTTCTTACCAATCTAAGTTTTTATATAATTTGAAAAAAAATTCTCACTTTCTTTCTTTTTCTTTGGCTAAAATTTTACCTTATCTTTAATCTTAACTTTAACTTTGATTTAACCTCAAAACTTTCTTTTATTTCTTTTATCTTTTTTTTAATCTTAGATTTTAATAGATTCAGGATTATATTTATAGATATAAGGAGTTTTGACTTTGAGATTGAATTTAGGATTTTACCAAGGATAAATAGTAGATTTGGATGTCAATAGTCGGCTATCATTAATAGTACTGACTTGGAGGATTAGATTTGGGGTTTTTATAACTTTAAACTATTAATTGTTGACTTGGACTTTGAAGACCTTGGCTACAACTTCTTTGACGGGCTCGGAAGAGAAGAAGAGGAGGTTTTGTGGCAACTCCAGAGAGGTATTCAGAAACAACTTCTTCTTGGCATGAGTTTAAGTAGTAGAAACGCATGATTCAGAGCTTAGATGAGAGACATATGCTTGTTTGAACTTAGGCTACTAATATGACACCTACTGTTACTTATCTAGGTATATTAGGAGTTTTAAGATACAAGTAAGAAATTAAGAAGTTGGATTAGAAACTAGACTTCAAGATATACATTTTACATCCAAGAATTGATAGAAATGAATCTATAATGAGTAAGATATGGCTAGTTAAAACCAGCAAACTAAACTAGGATTTTGAAGAAGTTAGATAAATAGAAGGGTTTGCTTTAAGCTAGAACTTGAGTTTCAAGATGAATTTGAAGCTCATATTTTGTGTACATATCATTTATACTATAAAAAATCTATGTCTTAAATCTCATATCAATTGAAACTTTGATTAGGGAGTAATGGCAAATTTTGTTCTCAGGTATCTAGGATTTTGACTTTTAAAAGTACTTGATAAGGATTTGATGATATCTAACGATCGGCAATGAATTCATAGCTCAAAATTTATGTGACAAAGATCAAAAGCAAGAGTTATTTTTTTTCTAAAATTTGAGCTTATTTGAATGGCTGGATCTCAAATTATGAATTTTCAAGTTTCTGGTTGAGATTTGACTTTCAAAAGTATCTGCCAAGGATTGGATGATATCTGACGATCAGCAATGATTTCATAGCTCAAAAATTATGTGACAAAGATCGAAGGTATAAATTATGTTTTCCCAAATTTTGAGCTTATTTGAATGACTGGATCTTAAATTATAAATTTTCAAGTTTCTAGTTTGGTTTTTACCTATAAAATTACTTGCTAATATTTTGATGATATTTGGTGATTGGTAATGAATTCATAGTTGAGAATTTTTGTAAAGATGATTAAAGAAGTGAACTCTATGCTTTCAAAATTTTAACTTATTTAAATGGCTGGATTTTGATTTAGAAATTTTCAAGCTTCTAGTTTGTTGATTTATTAATACGCATGGTTTTGTAACTATAAAAGAGAAATTTAAGAAAGTTTGTGCATTTTGGATCCAACTTGATTGTAAAAAAGGACCTTACGTCTATCCAAAGCAGACCTTTGCCACAACAATGTGATGAAGTTGGAGGAGATGACTATGCATTCATTGCAAGTGAAGGCGCTTCTGTGGCTGCCATGTCCAAATGGATTGTTGATTCAGGTGCTACCAAACACATGACTCCATACAAGTGTTCATTTGACACTTATGAGGCAATTCCAGCAACAAAGGTTTTGTTAGGACACAATGGCATGGTACAAGCTATTGGAATTGGCTCCATTGTGGTGGAGATTGTTGTGAAGAATCAAACCAAGAAGATCAGATTGAAAGAGGTCTTATATGTGCCAAAGATGAAGAAGAACCTTCTTTCGGTGAGCAAACTTGTTTCACATGGTTGTAAGGTGCAATTTGATGTAAATGGATGCTTTGTAAAGACAATGGAGGGTGATGATGTCTTAAAGGGCTTTAGAGATGGAAATCTCTACTTCATCAATTGTAAGAAGGTCAACGGAATTGAAGTGACGGCATTTGCTGATTTTCCACAAGATCAAGACAAGTTTGGTGTTTGGCATCAACGCCTTGGTCATTTGAATGCCAAAAGCATGAAAGAGCTCCAATCCATGGTGAGTGGCTTGGATCTTGGTCAATCATACAACAATGCTACAACTCTTGCTTGTGAAGGTTGTATTCAAGGCAAGCAATAAAGGGCTTTATTTCCAAGTGGAGTTGCCACACGTGCAAACAAGTTATTGGAGATTGTGCATTTGGATGTTTGTAGAGCTATGAGGACGCCATCAATAGGAGGAGCAAGGTACTTTGTCACCTTTATTGATGATTATTCAAGGAAGGTGTGGATTTTCATCTTTAAAGCCAAGAGTGAGTCTTTGTCAAGGTTTAAAGAGTTTAAGGGAATTGTGAAAAAGTAATATGAGTGAAGATCAAGAAATTGTGTACGGACAATGGAAGTGAATACATGTCAAAGCATTTTGATGAGAACTAAAAGATTCAAGGTATTGTAAGACAAACGTCTACTCCTTACATCCCACAACAAAATGGACTTGCTGAAAGAGCAAATCAAACCATTGTAGAGATGGCAAGGAGTATGCTTCATGCTCAAAACCTTAGGCATGAGTATTGGGTGGAAGCAATGGTAAATGCAGTGTATACAAGGAATAAATGTCCTACAAGTGCACTCAAATCAATGACTCTACAAGAAGCTTGGAGTGGGAAGAAACTTTGTGTTTCATACATGAGGACTTTTGGATGTATTACTTATGCAAAGGTACCAGATTGTATAAGGTCCAAACTTGATGCAAAAGATACAAAATGTGTGTTTCTTGGATATCAGAAAGTTTCAGTGACAGCTTATGCGCTTAAATACTCAAGAAGATCATCAAAATTTCATGACGTTGAGCTTCTAGAGTTGATAAGAAATGTTTTTAAGTAGCACTTCAGATGCGCTCTACGAGTAATGTTAGGCTTGTTTCAATCCTTCAACAAAAGAAAGAAAAAGAAGATAAAGAAATGAAGATGGGCGAATAAAGTGAAGTGTTCTAAAGAAGATATTATAAGAAAAGTCTCTAATATAAGTTCTTGTAATTCATCAATGAAATTTAAACGAAGGATGCTAGGCCACGTATGATGATGATGGTATCAACCTTTGAGTTGGAGAAGAGACAAGCTAGTTAAAAAAGAGCTTGAAGAACAGATGAGGTGAATCTTCTTCAAATGAAATAGTAGATATCCCATGAGAGTAGCAAGACTATTTTATGAACGCGGAAAGAATCCACATCTTCCTCGCATAAACATGCCAATGTTGCACTCCTTGCTGATCCTTTGAATTTATGTGATGCAATGAAGTCCATAGATGCTATGAAGTAGGAGGAGGCCATGGAAGAAGAATTCAAATCTCTCATGGAAAATGGAACATGGGAATTGATTCAACTTCTACCAAATTGGTCTTCAATTGGGTGTAAGTGGGTGTTTAGAACCAAGAGAGATGCAATGGACAATGTTGTGAGATATAAAGCAAGATTAATAACTAAAGGATACTCATAAGTTACTGGTGTTGATTTCAATGAGATATATGCTCTCGTGGCCAAATTCACCACTATTAGAACCATTGTGGCAATTGGAGCAGCAATGGACTTGAAAATGCATCAAATGGATGTGAAGACGGCTTTCTTGAATGGAGAGTTGGAAGAAGACATCTACATGGATCAACCTCAAGGATTTGTTGAAGAAGGCAAGCAACATCTTGTTTGTAAGTTGAACAAATCTTTGTATTGCCTCAAGCAATCACCAAGGACATGGTATCAACAGATTGACATATTCTTTGTAAATGAAGGATTTGTAAAGAGTGAGGCTGATCATTCCATGTATGTGATGCAATTAAAAAACTTCTTATTGATTGTTATCCTTTGTGTTGATGATTTGTTCATCTTAACCAAACTTGAAAACGATGGATCTAAGTAGTTACCAAAAAACGATCAACAGTGATGAGATGAAAGTGACGAGAGCTTCTCCACTATCGCTTAGGGAGTTAGTTTATAAGAGATTGTGCTAAGAAGACCATTACAATGAGCCTAAAGAAGTATATTGAAGAAGTGTTGAAACGATTCAACATGAAAGATTGCAAGCCTATTGGAATACCTTTGGAGGCAAATTTGAAGTTGATGAAGCATACGGACGAAGAGTTTGCTGAAGTTGAAGGTGAAATGCAAGGTGTTCCATACAAGTTAGGAGTAGGATCCCTCATGTATATAGCAGTTGGTACAAGGATGGATCTTGCATATGCAATGAGTGTTGTGAGTCAACACATGTCAAAAGCTAGACCAATCCATTAGGCAACCATCAAGAGGATCATGAGGTACTTGAAAGGCACATTAGACTTCAAATTGAACCTTGGAGGTGATAACACTACTTTGTATGGTTATTGTAATGCTGAATGGATAGGAGATGCAAATGATAGAAGAATAACAACAGGGTATGTGTTCTTTATTGGAATGGTAGCAATTTCATGGAATTGTAGTAGACAACCAATAATCATAAGGTCCACAATGGAGGCGGAAAACATGGCAGCAAGCCATGGAACAATGGAAGCAATATGGTTAAGACAAGTTTTGGAGGACATTGGACTTGTACAATTGGAAGCAACTCCAATGAAGTGTGACAATCAAGGATGCCTTGCTTTTGCAAAGAATCCAAAGCATCATTCAAAAATCAAGCACATTGACATTCAACATCACTTCATAAGAGAGAAGATTGAAATGGGAGTGATAGACATGAAGTATTGTACTACAGAAGACATACTTACTGATTTAATGACAAAGGTATTAGTGAAGGATAGGCATCATATGTTGATAGAGGAATTAGGTTTAAAAGCCTTTGAAAGTAAGAAAAGTGAGAGTAATGCAAAAAATAAGTAATATTAAAAATATATTAAAGAATCACAAGAGGCAAAATACAAATAAGTGGAGATCACAAAGGTTGCATACAAGAGAAGTGTGGAATGAGATAACCCTCTCTTCCAACACCCATTACTTATAAGAGGTGGTTACTGCCCTAAAAGACTTCTTTTCACTTTTGACTTTTATACTCATGCTCCTAGGATCCTTTGGCATTTCTCGTGCCATGCGGATATCCAATGATTCTAGGATCCTTTTGGCATTTCTCGTGCCACGAGGGTTTTCAATGATCCTAGGATCTTTTTAGTGACTCTCGTACCTCAAGGATATTTCATGTTCCATAAGAGTATCTTATGCTATACACTAATTATTCTTACATAGTCTTTAGGATATTCTTTAGTACATACTTTATTCCCTTGATTTTGACTTTTCTCCTATGATCGCATCCTATATCCATAGCATGTCCTTTCTATATGCTAAGAGTTAATCTTTGACCATTACTAATTTATCTTAGATATTATCCTTTATTTAGTAATTTATTCTACTTTTATTATTACTTATTTATGGCAACACTCTCACTTTGCTAATTATTAAAGGCTTTCAAACCTAATTCATTAATCAATATATGATGCCTATCCTTCACTAATGCCTTTATCAACAAATCAGCAAGTATGTCTTCCGGAGCATAATACTTCATGTTTCTCACTCATGATTCTCATAGTACCTCATGATCCTCACAGTACCTCATGATCCTCTTGATGGTTGCCCAATAGATTGGTCCAGCTTTTGACATGTGTTGACTCACAACACTCATTGCATATGCAAGATCCATCCTTGTGCCAACCACTGTATACATGAAGGACCCTACTGCTACTTTATATGGAACACCTTGCATTTCACCTTCAACTTCAGCAAATTCTTTGTCCGTATGCTTCATCAACTTCAAATTTGCCTCCAAAGGTGTTCCAATAGGCTTGCAATCCTCTATGTTGAATCCTTTCACTACTTCTTCAATATACTTCTTTAGGCTCATTGTAATGGTCTTCTTAGCACAATCTCTCACAAATTCCACTCCTAAACAATAGTGAAGCTCTCCCAAATCACTCATCTCATACTCCTTTTCTAATTTTATCTTTAACCAATCCATCATTTTCAAAGTATTGGTTAAGATGATCAAATCATTAATACAAAGGATAACAATCAATAAGAAGTCTTTTGATTGCATCACATACATGGAATGATCAGCCTCACTCTTTACAAATCCTTCATTTACAAAGAATGTGTCAATCTGTTGATACCATATCCTTGGTGATTGCTTGAGGCCATACCAAGATTTGTTCAACTTACAAACAAGATGTTACTTGCATTCTTCAACAAATCCTTGAGGTTGACCCATGTAGATGTCTTCTTCCAACTCTCCATTCAAGAAAGCCGTCTTCACATCCATTTGATACATTTTCAAGTCCATTGTTGCTCCAATTGCCACAATGGTTCTAATAGTGGTGAATTTGGCCACGAGAGCATATATCTCATTGAAATCAACACCAGTAACTTATGAGTATCCTTTAGTTATTAATCTTGCTTTATATCTCACAACATTGTCCATTGCATCTCTCTTGGTTCTAAACACCCACTTACACCCAATTGAAGACCAATTTGGTAGAAGTTGAATCAATTCCCATGTTCCATTTTCCATGAGAGATTTGAATTCTTCTTCCATGGCCTCCTCCTACTTCATAGCATCTATGGACTTCATTGCATCACATAAATTCAAAGGATCAGCAAGGAGTGCAACATTGGCATGTTTTTCACTTACTTGAGGAAAGATGTGGTTCTTCCACCATTCACCAAATAGTCTTCTTTCTCTCATAGGATATCTCCTTTCATTTGAAGAAGATTCACCTCCATGCACTCTTCCAACTCTTTTTTTTCTTAAAGCTTGTCTCTTCTCACTCAAAGGTTGATACTCCTCATCATCATCATGTGCAACATCTTCATTTCCTTCATTGATGGTCTAAACTATATTAGAGACTTTCTTCTCCATCTTCTTTAGCTCTTCACTTTCATCACCATCTTCATTTTCTTTATCTTCTTCTTCTTTCTTTGTTGAAAGTGAAGATGTGTCCACAAACACACCATTACTCCCACTTAGACACATCTACAAGTGCTCACAAGCACTCTTATGCTCTAGAAACTCAACATCACAAATTTTGATGATCTTCTTGGTATTTAAACACATAAGCCTATATGCCTTGGTAGCTTTACAATATCCAAGAAACAAACATTTTGTAGCTTTTGCATCAAGTCTATATAGAAAAACTAGAAGTTAGAAGCCATAACACTTAGTATCAGCATGATTGCACACAAAGAAAAGTGTGGAATGAGATAACTCTCACTTCCAAAATCTTTTACTTATAAGTGGCGTTCACATCCAATGTGCATAGATTTCATCTACATTCATCTAAAAACAACTACTGCTCCAGACCCTAATTCTAAAGGCCTATTGAGATCTTAAATCCTGCCGCTTGTCAAGGCATAATTTAAAGTCTTTAGTACCTTTTAAGTACCTCAATATCCTCTTTACCGTTGCTCAATGCAAAGGTCCAGCCTTAGACATGTGTTGGCTCACAACACTCACCGCATATGCAAGATCCACTCTTGTGGCCACCATTGCATACATAATTGAGCCTATTGTTGTCTTATATGGAATACTTTGCATCTCACCTTCAACTTGGGCAAACTCCTCATCCATGAGCTTCATCAACTTCAAATTTGCCTCCAAAGGTGTTCCAACGGGCTTACACTCCTCCATGTTGAATCGTTTCAACACTTCTTTAATGTACTTGCCTTGGCTCATTGTAATGGTCTTGTTACCACAATCTCTTATATACTCCACTCTTAAGCAATACTGGAGCTCTCCGCAAGTAAGTGAAAAACATGTACAATATAGAATTTAAACCATAGTAAGTTTCTAATAATGAAAAGGCAACTAGGGATTAAGTGGCAGCTAGGGTCTCGACAGGCGGCAAGGTTTAGGATCTCGACATGCAACTACGTTTAGAGTCTCGAGAGGCAGCTGATTTTAGATGAATGTAGATGAAGTCTATGCATATTGGATGTGAACTCCACTTATAAGTAAAGGGTGTTGGAAGTGAGAGTTATCTCATTTCACACTTCTCTTTGTATGCAACCTAGTTAATGCTAAGTATTGTGGCTTCTAACTTCTAATTCTTCAATAGCTTATGGGTCCACTCACATTTGCTTGTGAATTTTTTAAAGTTTTATGAAGTCTTTGTTGTTGTATGGAATAGATCTTATAGTGTTTGCTGATGTTAGAGTTTGTATGATCTTAGCTTATGTTATGGCAAGAAGAGGTTCTGATTTGTAAGCTTAGAGATCTCTAACATTGCTTTGTGGATTCTTATCTCCTTGGATAGTGAGTTTAAAACCATTGTGAAAGATCTTAATAGTGTCTTTATGTGGTATTGAAGTTGTTTCATTAACCTTGTGCATTTCATTAAATAGTGAGTTGAAAGAGTGGAAGAACTTAATTGAGAGGTTCATAAGAGTGCATATATTAATTAGAAGCTTTAGAAGATTACTTGAGAGTGCTTTGAATGAGAAATCACTCTTTTGTACACAAGAGGATATTCTAAATTTCTGCTAGTGCAAATTTGTTTTTGGTGACTTTGATCACGTAGAAACTTCTATTGTCAATATTCTTTGATACAATACTCCTTAGAGATAGCTTCTAATGAAGGTGAAGGTTTGAGAGTGATTGAGAAGTTTAGAGGTGACAATTTCTATCATTGGAATGTGAAAATGGAGCTTTTGTTGGCATCTTTGGATCTTTGGGACATTGTAGATGAAAGTGAAGATCCTCCATGCATAGATGCAAGTCTTAAAGAGAAGAAGGACTTTAAAAGACGTGAAAAGAAGGCTTTTGGCATGATTGCCACAAATGTGGTTGAAGCCAACTTTTCACACATTATCCATTGTAAAGGACCAGCGGAAGCATGGAAGACTCTTTGCAATATTTATGAGAGCAAGAACTTGTCCAACATCCTCTTTACAAGGAGGAAATTCTTCACTTGCAAGATGGAAGAAGGTGAAGACCTAATGGCTCACATCAACAAGATAAAGGCTCTTGCAAATCAACTAGCTATTGTTGACAAACCTTAAGAAGATGGTGATATTGTCATGACCTTGCTCATGAGCCTTCCGGAGTCCTACAACTATCTTATAGTAGCATTGGAGTCCATCAAGTTGAAGGAGCTTACAATGGAGCATGTGATGGCAAGACTTGCTCATGAAGTGACCAAAAGAAAAGAAAAAGAGTATCAAAGTGATGACTTCGCTCTCTTCTCAAGACAAGGCAAAGGTACATATTCCAACCAACATGACAATAGAAAAAGTATTGTGAGAACTTGCTTCATATGCGGAAAATCAGGTCACTTTGCAAGAAATTGCTACAAGGCCAAGAAAGTGATAAAGAACTAGAAGTTAGAAGCCACAACACTTAGCATCAGCAAGGTTGCACACAAAGAGAAGTGCGGAATGAGATAGCTCTCACTTCCAAAACCCTTTACTTATAAGTGGAGTTCACATCCAAAGTACATAGGCTTCATCTACATTCATCTAAAAGCCAGCCGCCTACCGAGACCCTAAATCCAGCCGCCTGTCAAGACCTTAAACCTAACCGCCTGTCGAGACCCTAGCCGCCACTTAATCCCTAATTGACTTTTGACTATTAGAAACTTACTATGATTAAACTCCAAGTAACTCTTTCTTAAACTTTAACACTCCCACTTTTCTAATTGTCAAAAAGCTTTTAAGCCTAATGCCTTTATCAACTCGTGGTGTCTATCCTTCACTAATGCCTTTGTAAGTACATCAGCAAGCATTTCTTTTGTAGTAGAATACTTCATACCTATTATACCATCTTCAATCTTCTCTCGTATGAAATGATGTTGAATATCAAAGTGCTTCGTTCTTGAATGGTGCTTTGGATTCTTGGCAAATGCAAGACATCCTTGATTGTCACACATTATTGGAGTTGCTTCTGTTTGCACTAATCCAATGTCTTCTAAGAGTTGCCTTATCCAACAAGCCTCCATTGCACAATGACTTGCTGCCATGTACTCAGCCTCCATGGTTGATCTTGCAATGGTAGGTTGTCTCTTGCAATTCCATGAAATGACTCCCACTCCAATAAAGAACACATATCCGGTTGTGGATCTTCTATCATTTACATCTCCAGCCCAATCCGCATCGCAATAACCTTGCAAGTCAATGTTCTTACCACCAAGGCATAATTTGAAGTCTTTAGTACCTTTTAAGTACCTCAATATCCTCTTTGCCGTTGCCCAATGCAAAGGTCTAGCCTTAGACATGTGTTCGCTAACAACACTCACCGCATATGCAAGATCCACTCTTGTGGCCACCATTGCATACATAAGTGAGCCAACTGCTGCCTTATATGGAATACTTTGCATCTCACCTTCAACTTCAGCAAACTCCTCATCCGTGAGCTTCATCAACTTCAAATTTGTCTCCAAAGGTGTTCCAATGGGCTTACACTCCTCCATGTTGAATCGTTTCAACACTTCTTCAATGTACTTGCTTTGACTCATTGTAATGGTCTTGTTTTCACGATCTCTTATGAACTCCACTCCTAAGCAATAGTGAAGTTCTCCCAAATCACTCATTTCAAATTCTTTTTCTAATATGGCCTTCATCCAATTCAACTTTTTCACATTGTTAGCCAAGATGATTAAATCATCAGCGTAAAGGATTACAATCAATAGGAACTCTTGAGATTGCATCACATACATGGAATGATCTGCCTCACTCCTTACAAACCCTTCATTCACAAAGAATGTATCAATCCGTTGGTACCATGCCCTTGGTGATTGCTTGAGTCCATACAATGATTTCTTCAACTTACAAACAAGATGTTGTTTGCCTTCTTCAACATATCCTTGAGGTTGATCCATATAGATGTCTTCTTCCAACTCTCCATTCAAGAAAGCCGTCTTCTCATCCATTTGATGCATCTCCAAGTCCATTGCTGCTCCAATTGCCACAATGGTTCTGATAGTGGTGAATTTAGCCACGGGAGCATATGTCTCGTAGAAATCAACACCAACAACTTGTGAATATCCTTTGGCAACTAATCTTGCCTTATATCTCACAACATTGCCCATTGCATCCCTTTTGGTTCTAAATACCCACTTACAACCAATAGAAGATCGATTTGGTGGAAGTTGAGTCAATTCCCATGTTCTATTGTCCATGAGAGATTTGTATTCTTCTTCCATAGCCTTCTCCCACTTGATAGCATCTGTGGACTTCATTGCATCACATAAAGACAATGGATCAGCAAAGAGTGCAACATTGGCATGTTCTTCACTTACTTGAGGGAAAATATGGTTCTTCCACCATTCACCAAGTGGTCTTCTTTCCCTCATAGGATATCTCCTTTCATTTGAAGAGGATTCACCTTCATGTACTCCAACCACTCTTCCAAGCTTCTTCTTTCTTAAACTTTGTCTTTTCTCACTCAAAGGTTGATACTCCTCATCATCATCATCTTCAGCATCTTCATTTCCTTCACTATTGGTCTTAGGAATCAAAGAGACTTTCTTCTCCATCTTCTTTAGCTCTTCACCTTCATT
>JAWRVF010001749.1:0-46369 GCA_036785485.1 Physcomitrellopsis africana | reverse complement strand
GCTACAACTTATGCAATTTGATAGATTTTTGGCTCAAAATTTTCAAGAGAGTATATGTTTATGTCACAAGACTATGTGAAAAAAGCACCTGCTAGGAGTTTTGAGATATCGGACGATTGAAAACGAATTTACGGTTGATTCTTTCTTGTAGTAAAACTTAAGAAAATCATCTATACTTTGAAATAAATTTTATAGAAATTGAACAATTGGATCAAGAATTATTGGACTCTAAATTTTAGCAAGAAATAAGTCTTTATGGGTGAATAAAGTTTTGAAGGATTTTTGTGGAAATTTGAACCTTTTTTGTACAAACTTACTTAAATACAAGAGGGTTTATATATATAACTTCTCTTTTGTGAGATTGTTGTATTATTTGTCTTTTTTATTAAGAATAAATCACTTATTGGATTTTTGCTATCAAGTTTCAAATAAACTCTCCACAGCCAGGTACCTAGTGTATTTCCAGATAGAAGACCACATTATACGACAACGTATAAATATCCTTCAAAATAAAATAAGTTGTTCGTGAATACAAAATTTAAAGTATCATGAGATTTAGAAGAATTATTTTCAATATCATGAACAAGAAGATCTGACGGCTTACTTAACTAGATTTTCTTGGGAAACGTTAAATCAATAGTCAATGTTGATTTTATTACTGAAATATGAATTTGTTCCAATTTCAAGAGGATTTTTTTTTGTTGATCAAAAACTGCATCTCTTCCTTTTGATGCAAGATAAGATTGTTTAAAAAGAGCATCAGATAGACCATGTTGTTTTTCTGGCCGATAAGTAATGATGAACTCAAATCTTGACAAAGACATGCTCCAACGAGCTTGATGACAATTTAACATACATATTGATATGAAATATTCAAAATTCTTGTGATCTGTATATATAGTGACTTGACTAGAAGTGCCTTCTAAATAATGGCGCCATTCTTGAAAAGAATCCACGATTGCAAAAAGTTCTTTATTGTGGATTTTGTAATTTATTTCTACTACTAAAATTTTTTTGGATTAAAAAGCTATTAGATGGAATTTGTCATTTGCTCCTATTTGTGACAATATTATACTTAAAACAAAGTCTAATGTGTCTATTTCCATAAAATATATCTTAAAAAAGTCAATTCAATACAAGATTGGTGCAAAAATAAAAGCTATTTTCAATGCTTCAAACGATGCTTTTGCTTCTTTATTCTACTTGAATTTGTCTTTACAAGTTAGATGTATAAATAGAGCTGCAATTTGAAAAAAATTCTTGATAAAGATTCAATAGTAATTGGCAAATCTCAAAAATCATTGCACGTCCATTACTGTTCTTGGAATCTTTCAATCCATGATTGTCTAGACTTTCTTAGGATCCATCATAAGACCATCATTTAAAGTGATGTATCCTAAAAAATCAATTTGAATAGTATGAAATACACACTTTTCCATCTTAGCATATAATCCAGTATCTCTAAGTTTTTGTAATATACAACGAATATATAATTCATGTTCTTTTATGTCTCTAGAGTAGATTAAAATGTTATCTAAGTAACAGACAATAAAATCATCTAAAAATTCATAAAAAACATCATTCATGAGATGCTGAAAAATAGCTGGTGCATTCGTGAGTCCAAAAAGCATAACATTATAATCAAAATGTCCATACCTTGTTCGAAAAGTAGTCTTTTATTCATCTCCTTCTTTGATGCAGACCAAGTTGTACGCTCCTTATAGATCTATTTCTGTATAGATCTTAGCTTGATTCAATTAATCCAGAAGTCTAAATATCAATGATAGAGGATATTTATTCTTGATGGTAATCTTGTTGAGCCCTCAATAATCTACGCCTATCCATAGTGATCCATCTTTTTTCTTTACAAATAAGATAAGAATTCTTGTTGGAGATTTTGAATGGCATATGAAATTCTTAGCAAAATTCTCGTCAATATACGCCTTGAATTCAGCCAACTCATCTTGTGATAAACTATACATTAGTCCAAATGGTGGCTGAGTTCCTTCCTTGAGATCGATTGATCAATCATATGAACAATGCTCCAGAAGAATATCTGCATTCTTTTTCTTAAAAACTTCCTGATAATCTAGATATTGGGTTGGAATGCTACTTAAAATCTTTCCACCATCAGAATTGGATGTGGTATAAATAGCAAAAGTTGATCTTTCCTTTGTTGTGTTTATAAAAGCATTTGCATCTATAAATACGGATTTTACTATACTAGACTTATAGCTTTTCACTTGATTAGCAAGATATTTAATAATATTTTAGAAAAAATCAAATCTACGAGAATTCCAATCTATTTGAAGGTTATATTTTTCTAGACATGATAAATCTAAAATAACTGGATTAGACGGAGATTTAATTATATTAAAGGTTATGTAGCTATTATAACCATCTGTTGTTACTTTTATAGGACGGGTTTCATAAGTGACATCTCTAGAAGATAATAGACGACCATCTATGACTTCTACATGTATAAGTTTAGTTTTCTATAATGAAGGTATTTTACAATTTTTAACAAATTGTTTCTCTAGAAAGCATGATGAGACTTTTGAATCTAATAAGACAGAGGCTCTGTAGTTTTTTGGTCATAAATATACATCTATTATAAAACAAGGAGAGGGTTTTGAGGAGAGAATAGGACCTTCTCTAGAAATTATACAAGATTCTAGCTGCACGGTCCCTATTGTAGCTGGACAAATTCATTTTTTGACATGTTGTCTTCTTTGATAGCCATACTCTTCATTTTATAGTTGTGTCATTTCTTTGGATAATGTTGAGTAGTATGCTTAGGTTCTCCACAATATAAATATAATCCTCCTTGATGGCGCCGAATCTTTTATTGTTCAATAAGAGGTTTAAAATGTACCGCATCAATTTACATGTCTTTTACTTCTGAATGTATATTTTGTGAGGACCTTGATGTTAGCATTGAATAATAATGTTGAGGCTCCCTTGTACGATTCTCAGATCAAAACTCAAAAAGTCAATTGTCACACTTTGCAGCAAAATCAATTGCTTGACTCAATGTTTGAGGATTGGATAAATTGAGCATTAATTTTTTTACCTCATATTGTAATCCGTAGAAAAATTGACTGATGAGTGTAGCATCATCCCACTTGATATCAGTTACTAGTTGTCAAAATTGAAAAGCATATAACAACACTGATTGATTGCCTTCTTGTAGGATGCGAATCTTGTTGGTTGCAATATGGATTGCATTATGTTTTCCATATATAGATCAAAATTCTACTAAAAATGCCTCCAAATTATCCAATATTGGATCACATCGTTCATGAAAAGATGAAAACCATAAAAATTAGAATTCAAAATTAACATTCCAATAAACTTAACTTGAGATCCTTACGTAGGATAACTCTGAGGTTGAAGTTCAATCACTAATTATACCTAATTGACGAATTCTCAAAACTTAGATCTTTTGCCATCAAACTTCTCATACAAACTAATTTTTGGTTCTCTAATGTTTGAACGGTGCTTCATTATAGATGAGGTAGTATGTTTTGGTGTAGATATTGATGCAGCTCCAACCATCTCTATATCTTCACTTCTTGCTAATCTTATTGTTCTTTATGGTGGTATATTGAGTTGATGCATTGCAAGCATTAGCTCTCTTATTTGTTCTTACATTTGTGCCATTGCATTCTTCATTTCCGCAAGCTCTGCTATGATAATACAATAGGAAGGAAGGTGTCTACTCTCACTTCAAGAAATATAGAATAACTGACACAAAAGTAAAAATTCTAAAAACAATATCAGTTTAAAAGTAGATATTCTAGAACTTCAAATATCCTTACGTCTTATCAAGAGAAAGGAGTAATCCACTCTTAATCAAAAAAAGATAAAGTTCTGATATTGTATATGTACTCTTATCAATTTGTCAAGGAGAAAAACTCGATGAAAACAAATAAACATATGAGACTTCTATTAAGAAGTATAATAAAATAGAAATTAATAAAGTATGTATATTAAAAAAAACTAGAATGGCTATTGTCACAAGAGAAGAAAACTATAGATTCTTGAAACTGGACTAAAAGCAAGAAAAAAATTGACAAGAATAAAGAAGGCTTCATTCTTATTTCTTTTTATACTATCTAATTAAGAGCTAGGTGGTAATATTCTTTAAGACATCCTACAGGTGTCTAATTTGTAAGACACGTGTCAAACTTGCACGACAAGTTTCTTACATGTGAGCCACATACTTGGCTTGTTTCGTAAGCTACCAACATGTGCAATACATGGCTAGCTTGTCCCACAAGCTACCAACATGTGCGCCATGTAGTTAGCTTGTTGACCAAGTTTGTAACCTACCAATCACCTATAGACATGTATAAAGGTGATTCCATGTCTATGAAGCTTCTAGAAAGCTATTCTATCAGATATTATCAAATCAACTTATTTTATCTATTTCTATTGATCTATATTAATTAGATAATTATTAGAGTAAATCTTATGTCCATGACACATCTTTTAAGCTATAATAGAATCGAGTCATAAAAGTCTTATCATTCCAATCAAGAGTACAAATAAGTTGTTGAAATTCTGTAGCATAAATCACAGTTGAATGTTGTCCTTGTCGTAGGTTTTGAATCTTCTTTTTTGCTACCATCTCCTAATCACTATTTCCAAATGTAATAATAAATCTTTCCATAAAAACCTCCAAATTATATAAGATTGGAGGATTCTTCTCCAATATTGGAGCAAACCTTGATCAAGCACTTTTTGATAAAATGGTGCCTATAAAAGCGATTTTAATGAATCCATCTAGATAACAAGAAGGATATAGGCGTAAATAAAGTCATACTTATTGTATAAACCTTCAAAAATTGAATCTTATTCTATCTAATTTATCAAGCATGCTAGCCTTAGATTCTTTCATGACAACCTTTGGAGCTTCTAGAGAGGTTATGTGTATAGCTTACATTTTGCCTGCTTCCTTCAATCAAATAATCTCTTATTATAAATTATAAATCTCTCATTTAGTTTTTTCAAATACTTACTTTATTTGTGGTTTTTTTTTGGATTACAAAGGAATACTATTTTTTCTTGTATAGTATCTAAAAGAGCTCAAAGATCTACAAGAATTGCCACTCTATTCTCTGTTTGTGAGGATACACCTCCTATGACTTGATTTATTTCTATATTGATAAAAAAAAAATTAATAAGCAATTGGTGTAGTATTTTTTATATTAAAAATAAATATTTCTAAATAATATTAATTTAAAAGAGGATAATCCATAACTTCTAAAACATAGTGATATATCTTAGAAAAGAAATAATCCTTTCTTTTCAAAGATAGATCAAACTATAATAAATAAACATATCACTCTAAAACGGAATAATCTGCACTCTTTTAGAATATAATAGTATCTTCAAGAAGAAAAATAATTCATTCTCAATCAAGAGGTCAAAAAAATAATATGTCATAAACATAGAATACAAACAAGAAATCCAAACAAAGAGTTTAAGAAAAACTGATAAGAGCTAGATTATATCAGATGAGTACAAGAACAACACCAGAGAAGTGAGCTAGAGCTCCAAGAGATGTGTTGTCAATACTGGAGAACTCTTTAGCCTCGACTCCAATATATACTCCTACCTAGGAAGCTTTTTAAGCAGCTTCTACCAACTAGGGAGCTTTTCCAGCAACTTCTACTAACTAAGAAGCTTCTCAAGCAACTTCTACCAACTAGGAAGATGTTAGAAGGCTCTGGAAGATTCTAGAGAGTTTTAAGAACCTTCTAGAATGTTCTAGAAGGTTCTTATAAGTAGGTCCTTAACATCACCTCCTCTTCTAGCTTCGAGGTTTCCGAGAAGCCATTTAAGATGTATATTCATAAATGTAGGAAATCAAAAATTTGTTGCATAGTTGTTGCAATATACTCCAGCTATCGTTCACGAGGCAGATGATTCATAGGTCCTTGTAGCCATCGATAATGACCAACACTGTCCACTTGAGCCCATGCTTGAACTTCTGTATCTTCATTGTAGAAACGACTTGAAAATATCGCTTTGCTACTACTTGCATGACTTGGTTCAACTTCAAAGACAATTACAAGTGACCTGCTGCTTGGTATTCTTCGATGTCTTCTTGGCTCTTTTAATTTTTTATCTTGAGGTCGACGCCATGAGCTACTCGGTTGAGATGGTATCACTCGTGCAGTATCTACATTCTCACTAGCCATATCTAAATACACCTTGATATTAGATAGCTTGATACTACGATATACAATAAGTTATGTTTTGATGAGACTTGGATCCCTTTTCTATTCATTTCTCTAGAGAAGGCTTCATCTTCACGCTTCGTTAATGGCCAACTTTTGATTTATTAGGATATTGTCGATAGAATTCTTGTACCTTTCGCAATGCATTGGTAAGATTTTTGGCCGATTCCCATGTTTGTTTATTAATATCGTAGCCGCTCTAATGTACAAAGTACTCTAATTTATTCCATCTTCGCCGTGAATCTAGTATCTTTTCCATCTCATATTCTTCATTGTTTTCAATTTCTATACTAGGTGGCGGACATTGTACTCTTCTAGGAAAAGACGATTCCCGATAAGGCTCTAACAAAGAAACATGAAAGATAGGGTGTACCTTCATAGCAGCTGGTAACTCTAAGTGGTACGCTAGAGCATTAATTTGATCCTGAATAACAAATAGTCCCAATCTTCGATAGTCCAACTTATCACATTGCCGCTTGGTCTTGATATTCAATCGATGCAGCCATATTTTATGTCCAATTTTGAAATTAGGTGCCTGATTCCAAAATTTATCCGCGGATGCTTTGTAAGACTCTTAGGCAATTTGCAATTGAAGCTTCAATGTGGTTTGAAGCTCCAATAGCTGCTGCACCAATCCTTCAGTTGTTGGATTGTTATTTACTGATGAACTCAATAGATCAAGCTTCGAATGGTATCCATAGTTGGAAAAGAATGGTGTTTTTTGAGTCGACCCATGAAGGGTATTATTATATGCAAACTTGACTAGCGGTAGATATGTAGTCCAATCATCTTGCTGATAGTTGATGCTGCATCGTAAATACTGTTCCAAAACTTAATTCACCCGTACCGTTTGGCTGTCAATTTGAGGATGGAATGTCAAAGAAACCTTGATGTCCACCTTCAATATCTTAAAAAATGATCTCCAAAACTTTGATACAAATTGGGTTCCTTGATCCGACATGATATCATCTAGTAGACCATGATATCGATACATATTATCAAGGAAGAGCCTTGTTGTGTCTTTACTTGATGATGTCTTCTTGCAAGGGATAAAATGTACGATCTTCATAAGTTGATCCACCACAATAAAGATGTTGTCAAATGAATTTGATGGCGGTAGATCTGTAATAAAGTCCATGGAAATTGAAGACCATGGACAACGTGGAATAGGCAATGGCTGTAGAAGTCTATAAGGGCAATGCCGAGGGTTCTTAGATCTTGAACAAATGTCACACAAGAGGACAAAATCTTTCACATCCTTCCACATTTGAGGCCACCAAAAATCTCGGGAAATGAGTTTTAAGGTCTTATTGAATCCGAAATGTTTCGCAGTTGGAAAGTCATGACGAGATTGAAGGACTCAAAGTCGTGCTGGCCCTTTTGGGATATACAACTACTCTTCAAAGTATAAGAGATCTCCTTCAACCTTGAACTTGTCATCATTGATACGCTGCTTGATATCAAGGACTATTGAATCTTTAATGGTCGCAGCACGTATCTGGTTGAAGAAATCGGCATCAATTGGCATAACAGTAGTATAAATCTTAAATTGCTCTAGCTTTAACAATGTCGTACACTATTGATCAAGCGCTGCTTCTCCAACCTTCGGCGCAAGATATAATCTTCTTGATAAGGCATTGCATAGTCCTTGTTGCTTTCCAGGCCGATAAGTAATAACGAAGTCAAACCTAGATAGCGACATATTCCATCGAGCTTGATGATGGTTTAGAATCCGAGCCAACATGAAGTATTCCAGATTCTTGTGATCCGTGTATACGATCACCGGATGCACAGCTCCTTCGAGGAAATGACGCCACTCTTGGAAAGAATCCACTATAAAAAAGAGTTTCTTATCATGAATCTCATAGTTGATCTTAGCCGTAGAAAACTTTCGTGAATAGAATGCAACCGGATGAAGCTTATTGTTGATGCCCATCTGCAAAAATACGGCTCTTAAAGCAAAATCCGAAGCATCGATTTCCAAATAGAAATGCCTTTGTAAAGTTTGGATGTACCAAGATTGGAGCCGTAATAAATGCCAATTTAAGATTTTGAAATGTTTTTTCCGCTAGACGTCCCCATTTGAGCTTATCTTTACATGTTAATCGAATGAATGGAGCAGCAATTTGAGAATAATTCTTGATGAAGATCCAATAGAAGTTAGCAAAGCCAAGAAAATATTGTACGTCTTTAACCATCTTTAGAACTTCCTAAGACACAATTGCTTCCACCTTCTTAGGATCCATCTTCAAGCCTTCCGGGGTCACAACAAATCCTAAAAATTCCATCTCAGTTTGGTGAAATAAGCACTTCTCCAACTTGGCGTAGATCCTTGCTTGCGTAGTTTTTTGAGTACTAAACAAACATGCTTTTTATGCTCTTCTTTGTTCTTGGAAAATATCAAGATATCATCCACATAAATGATAACAAAATTATCTAGATATTCTCAAAAAATATCGTTCATCATGTATTGAAAAACTGCCGGAGTATTGGTAAGACCAAATGACATGACATTATACTCAAAATGACCATAGCTTGTACAAAAAGCCATCTTCCATTCGTCTCCTTCTTTGATTTGCACCAGGTTGTAAGCTCTTCTTAGATCAATTTTTGTAAAGATCTTTGCACGTCCAAGTTGTTCTAGAAGACTAGAGATCAAAGATAACAGATAGCATTTTTTCTTTGTCACCTTGTTGAGACCTCGATAGTCCATGCACATCTGTAGTGAGCCATCTTTCTTCTTTACAAATAAGATTGGTGCCCTAGCTGGTGACTTTGAATAGCAAATGAAGTTCTTGGCTAGATTCTCGTCAATGTATTTCCGCAACTCAGCCAACTCTACCTGCGATAGGTTGTAGATTGGACCAAAAGATGGTTGTGCTCCTTCTTATAATTCTATGGCACAATTGTATGGTCGATGCTCTGGTAGCATGTCAGCATTCTTCTTTTGGAACACGTCTTGAAAATCTTTGTATTGTTCCGGTATACCTACTGTTAAAATCTACTCTCCACTAGTTAGAGTCGCATAAATGACCAATGGTGTGCCTTTCTTGCACAATCTTATAAACGTTCTTGCTCCAATGAACAAGGATTTTTTGATTTGGGGTCTTCTTCTAGGCTTGTCCTTAGATTTTTCTATGGAAAATGTTATCCTCCGCAACCTCTAATCTATGGATGGATTATATTTTTTCAATCAAGAAAGATAAAAAATAATAGGATTTGATAGAGTGCTAATAATATTAAAGATAATATAACTACTATGGTCTTTAAACGTCACTTCTATAGGTTCTGATTCATGGGTGACACTACCAGATAATAAAGGTCATCCATCTATTACTTCTACGTGAATAAGTTTGTAGTTCTGTACTAGGAGAAATTTGTGACGCTTAGCAAATTCTTGGTCTAAAAAACAAGTAGATGCTCCTCAATCTAATAAGGCTAAGGTTTTTAGTTTTTTAGGACCAAAAGATAAAAGAATTGTAAAACAACGGGCAGATTGAACAGAAAGAGAGGAACCTTATTTTGATTTGTCCAACCGCACAATTCCTATTGTGGCTAGGCATCTTTGTTTTCCTAAACAAGCGCACCTCTATTCTTGATGTTGCATCTATTTTGCTTCTTAGGACAACTTCTAACTCTATGGCCTTCTCCACCGCAATAAAAACACAAACCTTTCTCCATACGCTGCTTCTTTTCTTCTGGAGTAAGGGATTTGATACGTACCACATCAATCTGCATGTCTTCTGTCTTTGATTGTGAATTTAGGCTACTTGCCGATATAATTGCGTCGTGACAACTTGTATATTATCTGGAGCGTTGGTCTTAGCAACGCTAAAATAGGCAATTATCGCACTTCATAGCTTGGCTAATGGCTTTGTTGAGTGTTTGTGGATCAGGAAGAGATAACAACAAATCCTTCACATTGTCCCTTAGATCCCAATAGAATTGACTCATCAATGCTTCTTCATCCCTGTTGATGCCGCATGCCAATTGCCTGAAATCCGATGCATAGATTGATGCAGAGCGAGTCCTTTGTCGTAGCGATCGAATTTTTGTTGTAGCCCACCGAGCCTTGTCATGCTCGCCAAATGCTTTTGAAATGCCTCCAAAAAAGTCTCAAAGTTATTCAAAATCGGTGATCTTTTTTCAAATAGAAGAGCAAACCACAATAGAGCTTGTCCCGTAAGCAAAGTTCCAACCAACCCAACGCGTGATTCCTTCGTCGGATAATATTCAGATTGTAGAGCTATTATTAATTTGATTTGATTGACAAAACCTTGAAACTTGGAGCGTGTGCCATCAAACTTGTCTGGAAGGTTAATTCGAGGCTTTTTTTGTTGTGGAAGCAATGATTCTCGTCAAACCACAGGTAAAGCTACTTCTTCTGGTGAAGAAGCTTGAGGTTGATGAAGCCCAGATTATGCTATTCTGGATGTTCCATCATTATGAAGTCTTGCAAAGACTCCTTCCATCACCGTAGTTCTCTGTGATAATGTAGCAAGAGCATTCATAATAGCATCTATCTTGGACTCCAAACTTTCACTCATATTAATGTCTTGACTTCCAACCATTCTAAGAGAAAGGAAGTAATTATTTCTACAATGAGGAAATATTGGTTTAGAAGAGGATACTCCACAACATCTCAAACGCCTTAAGACCTTCAAAAAGAGGGGTAATCCACTCTCTCCAAGAGGAATAAGATTCCAATATTATAACAAAAAAAAAGATATCAGTTTAGAGGAGGATAATCTCCATCCTTTTAAAACACTAGTGTACCTTCAAGAAGAGGGGTAATCTACACTCCAACAAGAAGGAACTAGCTTTGATATCTAAGATGAGAATAGTCTCAACAAACTATCATAGACGTAGAACACAAACAAGAAATCCAAACAAAGAGTTCAAGAAAAACTGATAAGAGCTAGATTATATTAGATGAGTACAAGAATAACACCAAAGAAGTGAACTAGAGCTCTAAGAGATGTGTTGTCAAAACTGAAGAACTCTTCAGCCTCGACTCCAATATATACTCCTACCTAGGAAGCTTCTCAAGCAGCTTCCACCAACTAGGGAGCTTTTCCAGCAACTTCTACTAACTAAGAAGCTTCTCAAGCAACTTCTACCAACTAGGAAGATGTTAGAAGGCTCTGGAAGGTTCTAGAGAGTTCTAAGAACCTTCTAAAATATTTTAGAAGGTTTTAACAAGTATGTCCTTGACATAATATGACTACTTAGTCAGTCTTACCAAACTATCAGGGATATAAGATAGCAAGTTAACAAAGAAACAAGAAAAAGATTATAGAATAAAAATAATTTTAAGAATAAAGAATTAGATAGACAAGAAATAAATTTAGATCATTGATAAGAACAAAAAAATAGATGTCAAGGACATACTTGTCAAAACCTTCTAGAACATTCTAGAAGATTCTTAGAATTCTTTAGAACCTTCCAAAATCTTTTAGCATCTTCCAAGTAGATAGAAGTTGCTTGAGAAGTTTCCTAGTTGATAGAAGTTGTTTGAAAAGCTTCCTAATTGGTAGAAGTTGCTTGAGAAGCTTCCTAGGTAGGAATATATATTGGAATTGAGGCTGAAGAGTTCTTCAATCTCGACAACACATCTCTTGGAATTCTAATTCACCTCTCTAGTGTTGTTCTTATATTCATCTGATTAATCTAATTCTTGCCAGTTCTTCTTGAATTTCTTGTTTAGACTTTTAGTCTAGATTCTACGTATGTAATAGTTTGTCAAGATTGCCCTTTTATCAAAATCAGAGCTTAGTTCTTTGAGGCAAAGAGTAGACTACCCTTCTCTTTGGAGATATTTGAGTATTCTAAAGGTTGCAGATTATCCTCCCTTAGATTGGTATTGATTCTTTCTTCTTTACTTAGCATGGATGGTAGAAAAGATATTAACATGGTAGAATCTTTGGAGTCAAAGTTAGATATGATCATCAATGCCCTTAATGCTCTAGCAGTTACAACTGTTGAAATTGAAGGAAATTTTGCTAAGCTCCCTAGAGCTACAAGAGTAGGAGTAGCTCAGACTATAGTACAACCACCTTTAGCTAGTGAAGTACTGCCATCTTCATCTCAATGTGAGAATTTGATTACACGTCAATACAAAGAGCCTCAAGTCAATCTCCAAGAGAAGTTTGATGGTACCCGATCAAAATTTCATGGTTTTGTAAATCAAGTTTGATTGGTAATATTCTTGCAACCGGAATAGTATTCAACTGAAGAGTCACAAGTTGGATTAGTAAAGATATTCCTTACTGGAGAAGCTTTGTCTTGATTTGCCTTCTTATTTGAAAAAAGGTCTTCTATCTTGAGTAATTTTGAGACCTTTTCTAGAAGCATTTAAGGAGGCATTTGGAGAGCATGATAAGACTCGGTGGGCAACCTCCAAGATTTGTTCTCTGCATCAAAGATCACGCTCTGTATCTGTTTACGTATCGAACTTCAGACAACTTGCTTGTATATATCAACTGGAGAGAAGAAGCATTGGTGAATCAATTTTATTGGAGACTCAGAGATGATGTGAAGGATTTATTGCTATCTCTATCCAACCCTCAAATACTCAACGAAGCAATCAGTCAAGTGGTGAAGTGTGACAATCAGCTTTTTTAATGACGTCAAGACCATTTTTCCAGAGCTATACAGTATCCATGAAAAAACAAGTTCTATTTGGCTGCTCCTATCAAGAGTGTAAAAGCTCAATCTAAAACAGAAGACATGCAAATCAATATGGTACATTTCAAGCTCCTCGCACCTGAAGAAAAGAAGCGACAATTTGAGCAAAACTTGTGCTTATACTGCGGAGAAGGAGGCCATAAAGCCGGAAATTGTCCTAGAAAATAGACGCCTCAAACAACAAGACTCAGGAGCATAAGCATGCAGGAAAATAAATACGTCCAGCCACAATAAGGACCCTGTGGCTCGACATTTTAACATCCCAAATTAATCAAGGTCCCTTTCTCTCAACTCAACCTTCTCATTTTTTATGATACCTTTATTTCTTGGTATTCAAAAACTGCAAACTAATACTCTATTAGACTTAGATGCATTTGCTTGCTTTTTAGATGAAGAGCTTACCAAGCTTCACAAATTTCTTCTTGTGAAGAAACCAAAGTATGTCCACGTAGAATTCATAGATGGCTGATCTTTGTCTTCTAGCGATGTTACTCATGAAACTAAACCGTTGAAGGTATGTCTTAAAAATCATGAAAGTAACATTGTGTTTAATATTATTAAGACCCTTTTATGTCTACTCACTTTGGGACTATCTTGGCTTAATAAATATAAGTCATTGATAGATTGGAGGTTGCAGAAAGTGACATTTTCAACAAAATCTTTGAAGGTGGAATCTACCAAGATAATGTCTAGAAACAAACCCTTGTTCATAGGGGTAAGGGCCTTCATGAAAGAAGCCAAGCATAATACATCTCATGTCATCTTTGCAATGCCAGCTCGAGAAGATGCAACTCTGAGTTTGGTTATTCCAGAGCAGTATGAAGAATTTAAGGATGTCTTTGAGAAGATGAATGTTGATATGCTACTAGAGCATCGATCGTACAATTGTGCTATAGATCTCCAAGAAAGAGTACAACCACCATTTGGCCCAATTTATAATTTGTTACAAGACAAGCTCTCAGCATTGAAGGATTACATTGAAGAGAATCTTGCGAAGAACTTCATTTGGCATTCTAAATCTCTAATATGTGCACCTATCCTCTTTGTGAAGAAGAAAGATGGCTCATTACGAATGTGCGTGGATTATCGAGGCTTGAACAAGATCACCGTTGTCGGATAGAGAGAATTCGCCTTGGAAAAACGCCGGGTTCCTAGCTGCTACTAGAACTAGCAGGGAACATGAGAAGAAGCCGTGCAAGTATGTTCTATACTTGCACAATATTTCTTCAAGCTTTCAAGTTACACTTGTATTATACTTATACAAGTCTTGTATAAATATAAAGTATAAATACTTGAATAATACTTATATAAAATACTTATATAATACTTATATAAATCCTTGATATAATACTTGTATAAATACTTGTACAAATATTATATATAATACTTATATAATACTTGTAGAATACTTGTATAAATACTTGATATAAATACAAGTATATATACTTGTATAAAAGGTATAAGCAAAGTATGTATGTATTCAAGTATACCTCAAAATACAACCGCATATGAGGAATACAAGTTACACAACAAGTTGAAACTAAATAAATCACTAAAAATTCATCCAAAGGTCGAATCAAGCGTGCTTATAGCCTATGGAAAGCCAGTAATCCATTGTAAAACATATCAAAATTTCACAAATAGATGACTTACCGTTTAAAAGTTATGGCTAAAAGAAGTAGGCACTAAAATTTCCAAGCGAATGCAAAGGTAGTAAAGCTCCTCTTCACTTCAGCCTTTGTTGTGATCACTTCCCTTCTCAAAATTGGACATGCAATAGCTTTTTAGAAAGCTCACTCCATCATCTAACTTATTCTAAAATTTCGCATGCATGCCTCTCAAACTCCATATTTTGTAGCTAGTTGATTCTACTCTTCAAACCCTAGCAACAATTTTCCCTCTTTGACACTTCATGGCTCATAAAACTTTCATCAAAGCTCCAAATGTATTGATTTTTGTTTTTGTAGAAAGTTTTTACAAGCTAATATAAGCATCTAAAATATCAAAAAGATTGAAGAGACTGTCTGACTTGGGTGGTTGAACAAAGTCTCTGCCCCTCTTCGTCGGGTGGCAGCAAACCCTTTCCCACTCTCAAGCTCACAACTTTTGCTCTCCAATTCCAAATGCTACTAGAGATGTCTTGATAGAAAGCTAACAGAATTTTCCACACTTTATATAAATTCCACTAAGAAAGAGTCGAAATCAAACTTGCAGTAGCAGCTCGAAATTTCTGCCCTTCTTCGTCGGGTGGCAACAAACTCTACTCTACTAAAACAAGCATAATTTTTTTCTCACAACTCCAAAACAAGCAAGTGAGTAGGTTCTAGAATCCTCACAACTTGAAGAACACACCTACCAATTTTCATTATAATTTCTTCTATATCTACGGAGCTATCTCTCTCCAAAGTTCACTATTCAAAACTCCCTCTTTTTTCTCTCTAGCAAGAGGAGTATATCTCCCTTTCTTTCCATATTAGACTATGAGACGCCCACATGGGCAGCCAAATCCTATTGGATAGGCCCTATTCACCCCATGCTCTTCTTTCTTATCCCTCACAAGGTCCATTCTACCTCAAAAGTCAACAAGAAAGGTAAAATAACCTTTACTTTTCTTCTAATTACAAAAGAGTCTATTCTAGGATATAAATAAGGTAGGAACAAAACAAATAGCCATCTTAATTTACTAACTAAGTGGCTATAATAAATCCTCTCCTTATAATATCTTCTAAAATAATCTCTAGCACTCACACATGTATTAATAATAGATACAAGATATATAATATTTTTATATACTACACGTAAATGCAGTACGACACCGTGAAGAATCGATATCCATTACTATTAAAATCCGGATTCTTGGAGCAACTTAGTAAAGCCAAAATATACACCAAGATAGATCTTTGTGGAGCTTACAATCTTATATGAGTAAAGGTGGGAGATGAATAAAAGACAATGTTTTGGATGAGGTATGAAAATTTTGAATATAATGTCAAGCCTTTTGAATTGACCAATGCACGAGCTATATTTCAACATTTGATGAATGATATTTTCTGAGAGTATTTGGACAAATTTATTATTTGTTACCTCAATGAAATTTTGATCTATTCCAAAAATGTTCAAGAGTATGAGGATCATGTGAAGTTGGTGTTACAAAATCTTTGGGATGCGGGATAATATACTGTCGTACTGAAATTGCTTACAGTATATAAAATCCACTCAAAAATCATAATATGTTTATAAATTTAGATATGTGTTAGAATGGTTAGTAAAATAAATTAAAGGGATTGATAGAAGAAACTTTATTTTATTTTTATTTGTTTTGATTATGGTATTTAAAAATTATAAGATCTAAATGATTAGTATGAAGCCTTGAGAGAAGGTGGGAGCCTAAGGATGAAAATATAAGCTAGTAGGAGGCTAATTGGAAGGGATGAAATGTAGGCATGGTCGGATGAAGGCAAGGAATGGGAAACTTCATCCCTATTGGTCAAATACCATGCCCAATGGGCTTTGAGGAGGCTGCCCGCGACCTTAATAAGGGTTTCGGCAACTTCAAGGAGGCGATTAGAAAAACAAAGACTAGGGTTGTAAAGTTTAGGATTTTGGGTACAATTTGTGTACAAAAATTAGAGGATTTGGAGTTAGTGTAAAGAAGTTATAGCCATTTGAAGATAAGGTATCAATATGAGACATACTGTCACTCTTTTTAGGATTAGAGGAGTTTTATGAAAGCTTTTGGAGATTGAGAGGTGCGGCTAAAGAGTGGATTTCAAGCTCTACATCTGATGTGGAAGAATTACTACATATAGAGTTTTGAAGAAGGAGTTATTGGAAGTCAAAGACAGCAGATCGAATTCCAAGGCAGTAAGTAGACCGTTATGTTGATAGTCATGGGGTTTGCCATATCTTAAGTTTTTGGACGAATTTTTGTCTCAAAATTATCAAGAAGGTGTTTATAATGCTAAAAAGCTATACATCAAAGTTTCATAGAATTTGGACTTTTAAACTGTGAGATATGAAGAATTTAGTACTCGGGTGTTTATAAACAAGGGTTTAAAGCTACTGCTAGGATTTTGGCGATATCTAAAGATCGATAATGAATCAACAATTGAAATTTGTGGTGGTAGTTGTGAAGAATACATCAGTACTTCATGTAAATTTGGAGTAGATTTGGACAGTTAGATTAAAAGTTATGGATTATTGAAGTTTGGGAAAAATTCCCTTCCTACAGGGGAATGAGGGTTTAGAATATTTTGTTATGTTTTGAGTGGTTTGAAGAAATTAGGCTTATGTATTGGATGTAATAGCCCTATGAAGATCTCTTTTATATAAACTTAGAGATTTTTATTATACTTGGATCTTGCTTGAATAATTAGTGGCAGCCAGAAGCCCAGCGCTTTCTTGAGGAAGATTCTCTCTACCCCGACAACGCCAAGTTAAAAAAATATGTATTCCATCAATCTAAGGTGGAATTTTTTGGTTATATTATTTTGAATGAAGGATTGTTGATAAATCAGAAGAAGGTTCAAGCAATAATGGATTAGGTAGTACCAAAGACAATAATGGAGATGCAATATTTTCTTAGGTTTGCCAATTTCTATCATATTTTCATTAAGAACTATTCACAAATTGCAGTCCCATTAACGCGGTTGACATTAAAGGACAAACTCGAGTGGAATACTTGAGCACAAGAGGCTTTTCAAGAGTTAAAGTCGACGTTTACAATAGCTCCTATCTTGATACATCCCGGCTTTACAAAGGCCTTCTATTTGGAAACAGATGCTTGTGACTTTGCGCTAGGAATTGTAGTATGATAGATGGAGAAGGATGATAAACTTCACCCAGTTGCATTCTACTCAAGGAAGTTTTCGGCAGCAGAAATCAACTATGAAATTCACAATAAGATACTGCTTACAATAGTTGATTCTTTCTAAGAGTGGCATCATATATTAGAGGGTGCTGCACATTCGATGACTATATATACAGATCACAAGAATTTGGAATATTTCACAATAGCTTGAGTTTTGAATCGTTGCCAAATTTGGTGGAGCATGTCATTATCCCGATTCAACTTCATCATCACATATTGGCCAAGAAGGCAGTAAGGACTATCAGATGCATTATCGAGGAGATCATATCTAGCACCCAAGGTTAGAGATGTAGCATTTGATCAGTAGTGTACAACTTTGCTATAATCAGAACGGTTTTGCCTCCACACCACCTCCATGATCATGCCAATTGATGTTGATTTTTTAGAACAAGTCCGTGGAACATCAGCCATAGATTCATTAGTCTCAAATATGAAGCAATGCTTTGACAAAGACAAGTTCAAAATTGAGAATAAGTTATTATATTTTGAAGATCGATTATACATTTTGGAAGAACCAATTTGACTTCGTATTCTTCAATCTTGACATGACTTCCTGGCCATAGGTCACTTTGATTTCAACAAAATAATGGAGTTTATTTCCCAAGACTTTTGGTAGCCTCAAATGTGGAAGGTAGTGAAGAACTTTGTGCTATCTTGTGACCTTTGTTTAAGATCAAAGAATCCTCGACATCACCCTTATGGACTTTTACAACCTCTATCAATTCCAAAGCGATCGTGGTCTTCAATATCTATGGACTTCATCAAAGATTTGCCACCTTTTGTAACATTTGATGCTATTTACATGTCAAGGACAAGAACTTGATGAAAGCAAATAAACATATGAAACTTCTATTAAGAAGAATAATAAAATATAAATAAAGAAGTATGTATATTCAAAGAAATTAGAATAGCTATTGCTACAAAATATGTATCAAACTTGCACGATAAGTTTCTCACATGTGCGCCACGTACTTGGCTTGTTCCGCAAGCTACCAACATGTGTGATACATGGCTAGCTTGTTCCACAAGCTACCAACATGTGCGCCATGTGGCTAGCTTATTGACTAAGTTTGCAACCTACCAATCACCTATAGATATGTATAAAGATGATTCCGTGTCTATGAAGCTTTTAAGAAGCTTCTCTATCAGATATTATCAAATCAATTTATTTTACCTACTTCAATTGATTTATATTAATTAGATAATTATTAGAATAAATCTTATGTCTGTGATATTATCCCCCCTTCTAGAGACGAATTCCACAAGGAGTGGTGATTATATGTTGAAAAAGTCTAGGATACGTCGAATTATACTTGCCACATACTTTGATCTTTATTCTCTTTGAAGGTAGTTGATAGGTCCTTTTAGCCATCGATAATATCCCATACTAGGGCGAGAGGACCATCCTATTATTTGATAATTGTTGAAGCCTTCATAATTCCCTTCAAAGAAAATATTAGTAACACCATCAAGAGTAGTTCCTAATCATTAGAAACACCATCAATTCATTGTCAATCAATTGGAATCACCAAATCCTTATCATGTACTTTCAAAAGTCAAAACCCTAGATGCCCAAGAACAAAATTTTCCATTTCTCCCTAATCAAAATTTCAATTGATATGAGATTTTAGACATAGACTTTTTAGAGTATAAGTAATATGTACACCAAAAATGAGCTTCAAATTCATCTTGAAACTCAAGTTCTAGCTTAAAGCAAACCCTTCTATTTATCTAACTTCTTCAAAATTATAGTTTAGTTTGCTGGTTTTAACCAGCCATATCTTACTCATTCTAGACTCATTTTTATCAATTCTTGGATGTAAAATATTTAGCTTGAAGTCTAGTTACTAATCCATCTTCTTGATTTCTTGTTAGTATCTTAAAACTTCTAATATACTTAGAAAAATGACAATAGATATCATATTAGTAGCCTAAGTTCAAACAAGCATAATTCTCTCATCTAAGCTCCGAATCATGTATTTCTACTACCTAAACTCATACCAAGAAGAAGCTCTCTTTGAATACCTCCCTATACTTACCAAAAAATCCTATCCTCTTTTCTTCCGAGTTTGTCAAAGAAGTTGCAGCCAAGATCTTTAAAGTCCAATTCAACAACTAATAGTTTAAAGTTATAAAAATATCAAATCTAATCCTCCAAGTTAGTACTATTAATAGTAGCTGACTATTGATATTCAAACTTCTATTTATCTTTAATAAAATCTTAAATTCAACTTCAAAGTCAAAACTCCTTATATCTATAAATATAATCCTGAATCTACTAAAATCTAAGATTGAAAAAAAATAAAAGAAATAAAAGAAGTTTTAAAGGCTAAATCAAAGTTAAAATTAAAGTTAAAGATAAAATAAAATTTAGCCAAATTTTTTTTTCTTAAAGAGAAAAAAGAAAGTGAGAAAAATTTCTCAAAATTATATAAAAAATCCTAGATTGGTAAGAAGAAAGAAAGAACTTAATAAAATTTTAAAGAAAAGAAAGTTAAGCAAGGTTTCTATACATGGATGTATTTATTTCATGACAACATTGTATTTCGCCATGAATCCGAGGAAGGACATGTCGTTCTTGAGGGTCTTCATCTCTATTCCATCATCTTAAAGGTTGTGATAGTTATAATGTCTTGTCTAGTAAATCAGCAAATGATGGCTCTTGACTTGAATTTGCTGGTTGTTGATCCTCTATCTCTTTAGCACAAACAAATCTAAAGAAATAACAAACAATGATATAAGATAGGATAAAACCTCTATAGAACCTCCTTTGCTTTATAGCAAAGATTTTCTTGATTTTTTTATCTTAATTTTGACGGATGTCGTCGATAAAATGCATTGATTTTTATTGATACATTTACTAGATTCTTGGATGGTTCCCATGTATGTTCACTAATATCGTATCCGTGCCAATGCACAAGATATTCTACTTGATTTTGGCATTGCCTTGAATCTAAAATCTGTTCAATCTCAAATTTTTTATCGTTGTCCACTTTTATAGTAGGCGGTGGCATTTGTCTTCTTCCTTGTATATCCACTATCTTGTATGGCTTGAGTAGTGACACGTTGTCATACTACATTTACGTGTAATGTATAAAAATATTATATATCTTGTATCTATTGTTATTACATGAGTAAGTGCTAGAAGTTATTTTAGAAGATATTATAAGGAGAGGATTTATTATAGCCACTGAGTTAGTGAATTAAGATGGCTATTTATTTTATTCCTACCTTACTTATACTCTAGAATAGACCTTTTGTAATTAAAAGAAAGGTAAAGATTGTTTTACCTTTCTTGTTGACTTTTGAGGTAGAATGGACCTTGTGAGGGATAAAAAAGAAGAACATGGGGTGAATAGGGCCTGTCCAATAGCTATTGGTTGTCCATGTAGGCATCTCATAGATTGATATGGAAGTAAAGGAGAATATACTCCTCTTGCTAGACCTAGGATTTGCCAAATTTGAGTAGTAAATTTTGGAGAGAGATAGCTCCAAGGATATAAAAGCGTTTATAATGAAAATTAAGGTGTGTGTTCTTCCAATTGTAAAGATTCTAGAACCTACTCACTTGCTTGTATAAGAGTTGTAAGCAAAAAATAATGCTTGTTTTAGTAGAATGAGGTCTATTGCTATCAAAAAGTGATGGCAGAAACTTTGATCTACCACTGCAAGTTTGATTTCAAGTCTTTCTTAATGAAACTCATTGAAAGTGTAGAAAATTGTGCTAGCTTTCTATCAAGCTATTTTTTGTAGCATTTAGAGTTAAAGAAGAAAAGTTGTGAGCTTGAGAATAGGAAAGGGTCTATTGCCACCTGACAAAGAAAGGTAGAGACTTTGTTCAACCACCCAAGTCGGACAATCTCTTCAATCTTTTTGATATTTTAGATGCTCATATAAGCTTATAAAAGCTTTCCATGAAAATAAAAATCAATAAATTTGGAGCTTTTATGAAAGTTTTATGAGTCATGAAGTGTCAAGAGGGAAAATTGTTGTTAGGGTTTGAAGAATAGAATCAACTAGTTATAAAATCTGGAGTTTGAGAGAAAACATGCATGCAAAATTTTAGAACAAATCAGATGATGAAGTAAGCTTTCTAAAAAGCTATTGCATGCCCAATTTGGAGAGGGGAAGTAATCACAACAAAGGCTGAAGTGAAGAGGAGCTTTGTTGCCTTTGCATTTGCTGGAAAATTTTGGTGCTTATTTCTTTTAGCCATAACTTTTAAATGATAAGACATCTATTTGTGAAATTTTGATATATTTTATGATGAATTATGAGCTTTTTATAAGCTATAAGCATGCTTAATTTGAACTTTGGATGGATTTTTAGTGATTTATTTAATTTTAGCTTGTTGTATAACTTGTATTCTTCATATGTGGTTGTATTTTGAAGTATACTTGAGTATATACATATTTAACTTATACTTATTATACAAATATTTATACTTATATTTATATCAAGTATTTATATTAAGTATTTATACAAATATTATACAAATATTAAACATAGTATTTATATAAGTATTTATATAAGTATTATATCAAATATTATACAAGTATTTATATAAGTATTATTCAAGGATTTATACTTTATAATTATACAAGTCTTGTATAAATATAATACAAGTATTATTTGAAAGCTTGAACAAATATTGTGCAAGTATAGAAGATACTTGCACGGCTTCCTCTCATGTTCCTTGCTAGTTCTAGTAGCAGCTAGGAAATCCAACGTTTTTCCAAGACAAAGTCTCCCTATCCAACAACGTGGAATATATGATGGATCTTTATGGACTCCAATAGGTATAATCGATATGCAGCTGAATTCATTTATTCAGAAATAAAAAAACGTCCAAGCGTACAATAATCCAACTTATCACAAGGATGAATAGTCTTGATATTATGACGAAGTAACCATACCTTGTCCCCCACGTTGAATTGTGGTTATTCCTTACAATATGCATCTATATTTATTTTTTATTGTTCATGAGTTTCTTTTAATTACACCTTTATTATTGCATGTAGCTCTGACAAACAATTTGCCAAATCTTCTGTCGCTTGATTATCAAGTTTTGAAAAGTCAGAAGAATCAAGTTGTGGATGGTAATCATAATTGGCAAAGCAAGATATTTGTTGTATAGAAAAATATATTATATTATTATAAGCAAACTCTACCAATGGCAAAAGAGTTGTCCAATCATCTTGTTGGTAGTAGATGGTACATCTTAAGTACTGCTCCAAGACTTAGTTCATGCACTCTGTTTGTTCTTCAATTTGAAGATGAAAAGCTGAAGATATTTTTATGTCTATTTTTAAGATCTTCAAAAAGGGTTCTCCAAAATCTTGATACAAATTGAATTTCCCTATCTGATATAATATCTTTAGATAACCCATGATAGGAATAGATATTATCAATGAAAAACTTAGCTGTTTCTTCACTTATGATTGATTTTGTGCAAGGAACAAAATGTGCCATCTTGGTGAATCAATCTACTATCACAAATATAGAATCATAAGATCTTGAGCTTGAAAGATCTGTGATGAAATCCATAGAAACAGAAGACCATGATTGTTCTGGAATAAGTAATGGCTGAAGAAGTTCAAAAGGTCAATGACGAGGAGTCTTTGATCTTGAGCAGATATCACATGATTGTACAAAGTCTTTGATTGTCTTTCATATTTGAGGCCACCAAAAATCTCTTGATATAAATTCCAAAGTCTTGTTGTATCCAAAATGTCCTACTATTGAAAAATCATGACGGACTTGAAGAATGTTGTTGTCGTTCGTCTCACTTATTCTACCAATACTGCCCAGAATAAATCTATAAAAGGAGATTCAAATACAGGAAAAGACTATTTGCATTGAGTTAAACTGTTAGAGTGACACAACTAATTGCCTTGTGATTACACTAAAACATCCCAATCTTGTTACAATATCTCCTTTATACTACCAATAACTCTATTAACAATAAAATATCATAAGCAATAATCCAACTCAAGTATTCACTACCTCTTCTCCTCTCTTTCTTTATGACAACAATATGTAATACTACGATATCTCAAAATACAGCATAATTATCCTATACTCCAAACACAGGAATACTCCAAAATTGACTATCATTCCTAATAATTCACTTCGCATAATTCAAACTCCATGGACTTCCTCTCGTGGGTCATCCTTGATTCAATACTCAATGTATTATAGTTTTCTCACATTCATATTCATTCTTCACAAAACATTTCCAATTCTCCACTTCCAGTTTTCCACTTATATTTCTCCACTGATATTTCAACATTTCAGTACATCCTCAATCTTTCATTATAAATCAATTCTTTCCTTCATTACTTCATTACAAAATTGCACTTTACAATATTCAGTACTTATCTAATATCCTTCTCTTAAAAATTAATAAGAGGTAGCACCAAGCTTACCCCAATTCAATACTATCATAGTCTGGCCCTTACTCCTACTGTCCAAATCAATTTATACTTATCCCAATCGGTATTAACTGCTACTTAACCGATAATAACCACTTTTTCTAACTTCCTCATCTATGCTGCCTTCTAAACTGGCCATTCATCGGCTTCCTGTCTTCTCTTAACCCTAAAAACTATGTATTCTAATTCCTAAAATTCCTACCTATTCTACATAGCCCCATTCCTAACTGTGCAACGTCCTCGCAAACACAAAATTGGTAAAACTTCGTTATGAGGTTGGCTCTTGAGATTGACATACTCCTGCATTCCTAGGAGGTTCTTTTGCGTGTGGCTCTAATAGCACGTTCTCATCCTCTTCCAATAAATCCACATGATTAATTTTCAAATGCGCTCATAAATCTTCATTATCCACTCTCAATTTCCAAACTTGAGCCTCCAATTGTAGAATTTTGGCATCTTTCACCTCTAATTGGCGCCCTCGTCGCTTCATCTTCTCCTCCAAGTCACTAATATTCGAAATTGGGGGAGCAGATTCCTGTGGCCGAATGACATTGGCCAAATCGCCCTCCAATTTTTCCACTTCAATTTTCAAGGCACCAATTTCTGTCTGCAGCTTTTCCATTCCAATTCGGTATTGGTCTCCCAATTCCACCTTTTCCTGTTCCAATTTTACTGCTTTATCATATTTTGCTTACAACTAACACTTCAGTGCTTCCCGTTCCAAATCCCATATCCTGCGATTTTTTATTAATTCTTGCTTTTGACCGTTCAAGATTCTTTGTATGCGATCTTTTTCATTCGCCTAATTTTTCTTTTCCTCCGCTACTTTCTGCTCCAATGCCAACTTGGACTCCGTCTTTGCCCTAATCACGTGCCCCTATTCCACAATTCGGCGGCCTTTCTCTATTATCTCCTTCCGGCTAGACTCCAATTGTTGTCTTAGATTCCCTTCTAGTTGGCTCACTTCTAGTTACCTATTGGTAACTATCATTTCTAGTTAGCTTTATCATATTTCGCTTGCAACTGACACTTCTAGTTACCCCAATCGGTATTAACCACTACACAACTGACGATAACCACTTTTTCCAACTTCCTCATCTATGCTGCCTTCTAAACTGGCCATTCATCGGCTTCTTGTCTTCTCTTAACCGTACAAACTATGTATTGTAAATCCTAAAATTCCTATCCATTCTACAAAGAACATATAAACATGCTTCTCCTTTTGGAACATATAGGCGTCCTTCAAAATATAGTAGGTTATTATTGAATTCAAATTTAGAAGAATCATGAGTCTTAGAAGAATTATTCTTGATATCATGAACAAGAGGGTCTGAGGACACACTTGACTAAATTTGCTTGAGAAAAGTTGAATCAATAATCAATATTGATTTCATTGCTCAAAGATGAAATTGCTTTGGTTTCAAGAGGGCCGTTCTTTGCTGCTCAAAAGCTACATCTCCTTCTTTTGGTGCAAAATAAGAATGTCTAGAAAGGACATCAGATAAATCTTATTATTTCCTTGGCTGATAAGTGATAATGAACTCAAATCTTAATAAAGACATACTCCAATAAGCTTGACGATGATTCAATATGCATGTCAACATGAAATATTCAAGGTTCTTGTGATCCGTATACACAGTGATTGGACTAGAAGCGCCTTCTAGGTAATGACGCCATTCTTGAAAAGAATCCATGATTGCAAGAAGTTCATTGTCGTGGATCTCATAATTAATCTTGACTGCTGAGAATTTTCTTGAATAAAAAGCTATTGGATGAAGTTTGTCATTTGTTCCTATTTGTGACAAAACCACACCCAAAGCAAAATCTAATGCGTCTATTTTCATAAAAAATACCTTAAAAAAGTCAACACAATGCAAGATTGATGCAAAAACAAACAATGTCTTCATAGCTTCAAATGTTGTTTCCGCTTCTTGATTCCATTGGAATTTGTCTTTACAAGTCAAACGTGTAAGTAGAGCTATAATTTCAGAGAAGTCTTTGATAAGGATCAATAATAATTGACAAATCTCAAAAAACATTGAACATCTCTTACCGTCTTTGGAATCTTCTATTTCATGATTGTCTAGACTATCTTAGAATCCATTATAAGACCATCATTTGAAATGATGTATTCTAAGAAATCAACTTGAGTAGTATGAAATACACACTTTTTCATCTTGGCATATAGTCCTGCATCTCTAAATTTTTGTAATACTTGACCAATATGTACTTCATGTTCTTTTACGTTCTTAGAATAGATCAAAATATCATCTAGATAGCAAACGACAAAATTATCTAGGAACTCACAAAAAACATCATTTATGAGATGTTGAAAAGCAGCTGGTGCATTCGTAAGTTTAAAGGGCATGATATTATATTCAAAATATTTGTATCTAATTTGAAACGCAATTTTCCATTCATCTCCTTCTTTGATGCATATTAGATTGTATGCTCTTCTTAGATCTATTTTTGTGTAGATTTTAGCTTGATTTAACTAGTCAAGGAGTCTTGATATCAAAGAGAATGGATATCTGTTCTTAATTGTGATCTTGTTGAGCCCTCAATAGTCAACACACATTTGCAATGATCCATCTTTTTCCTTCATAAATAGAATTAGAGCTCTTGTTGGAGATTTAGAATAGCATATGAAATTCTTGGCCAAATTCTTGTCAATATATGCCTTGAGTTCAGCCAACTCATCTTGTGATAAACTATAGATTGGTCCAAATGGTGGCTGAGTTCCTTCTTTGAGGTCGATTGAACAATCATTTAAACAATACTTTGGAAGAATATCTACATTCTTTTTTTCAAAAATATCCTGATAATCTAGATGTTGGCTTAGAATGCCACTTAAAATCTTTCCACCATCAAAATTGGATGTGGTATAAATAATAAAAGTTGATCTTTTTTTTGCTGGGTGTATAAAAGCTTTTGTACCTATAAATACGGATTTTACTATATTAGACTTATAGCTTTTCACTTGGTCAACAGAATATTTAATAATATTTTAGAAAAAATCAAATCTACGAGAATTCCAATCTATTTGAGGGTTATATTTTTTTAGCCATGATAAACCTAAAATAACTGGATTAGACGGAGATTTAATTATGTTAAAGGTTATGTAGCTATTATGACCATCTATTGTTACTTTTATAGGACGGGTTTCATAAGTGACATCTCTAGAAGATAATAAATGACCATCTATGACTTCTACATGTATGAGTTTAGTTTTCTATACTAAAGATATTTTACGATTCTTAATAAATTGTTCGTCTGGAAAGCATGTTGAGGCTTCTGAATCTAATAAGACAGAGGCTCTGTAGTTTTTTGATCATAAATATATATCTATTATAAAATAAAGAGAAAGTTGTGAGGAGAAAATAGGACCTTCACTAGAAATTGTACAAGGTTCTAGCTGCATGGTCCCTATTGTAGCTGGACAAATTCATTTTTTGACATGTTGTCTTCTTTGATAGCCATACTCTTCATTTTATAGTTATATCATTTTTTTGGACAATGTTGAGTAGTGTGCTTAGGTTCTCCACAATATAAATATAATCCTCCTTGATGGCGCCGAATCTTTTATTGTTCAATAAGAGGTTTAAAATGTACCGCATCAATTTGCATGTCTTTTACTTCTGAATGTATATTTTGTGAGGACCTTGATGTTAGCATTGAATAATAATGTTGAGGCTCCTTTGTACGATTCTCAGATCAAAACTCAAAAAGTCAATTGTCACACTTTGCAGCAAAATCAATTGCTTGACTCAATGTTTGAGGATTGGATAAATTGAGCATTAATTTTTTTACCTCATATTGTAATCCGTAGAAAAATTGACTGATGAGTGTAGCATCATCCCACTTGATATCAATTACTAGTTGTCAAAATTGAAAAGCATATAACAACACTGATTGATTGCCTTCTTGTAGGATGTGAATCTTGTTGGTTGCAATATGGATTGCATTATGTTCTCCATATATAGATCAAAATTCTACTAAAAATGCCTCCAAATTATCCAATATTGGATCACATCGTTCATGAAAAGATGAAAATCACAAAAAATTAGAACTCAAAATTAACATTCCAATAAACTTAACTTGAGATCCTTACGTAGGATAACTCTGAGGTTGAAGTTCAATCACTAATTATACCTAATTGACGAATTCTCAAAACTTAGATCTTTTGCCATCAAACTTCTCATACAAACTAATTTTTGGTTCTCTAATGTTTGAACGGTGCTTCATTATAGGTGAGGTAGTATGTTTTGGTGTAGATATTGATGCAGCTCCAACCATCTCTATATCTTCACTTCTTGCTAATCTTATTGTTCTTTATGGTGGTATATTGAGTTGATGCATTGTAAGTATTAGCTCTCTCATTTGCTCTTACATTTGTGCCATTGCATTCTTCATTTCCACAAGCTCTGCTATGATAATACAATAGGAAGGAAGGTGTCTACTCTCACTTCAAGAAATGTAGAATAACTGATACAAAAGTAAAAATTCTAAAAACAATATCAGCTTAAAAGTGGATATTCTACAACTTCAAATATGCTTATGTCTTATGAAGAAAAAGGAATAATCCACTCTTAATCAAAAAAAGATAAAGCTCTAATATTGTATATGTACTCTTATCAATCTGTCAAGGAGAAGAACTCGATGAAAGCAAATAAACATATGAAACTTCTATTAAGAAGAATAACAAAATAGATGTAAGAAAGTATGTATATTAAAAAAAACTAGAATGGGTATTGCCACAAGAAAACTATAGACTCTTGAATCTGAACTAGAAGCAAGAAAGAAGTTGACAAGAGTGAAGGAGGCTTCACTCTTACCTCTATAAATACTATCTAACTAAGAGCTGTATGGCAATATTCTATAGGACCTCCTACACGTGTCTAATTTGCAAGACATGTGTCAAACTTGCACGACAAGTTTTCTACATGTGCGCCATGTACTTGACTTGTTCCGCAAGCTACCAACATGTGTGATATATGGCTAACTTGTTCTACAAGCTACTAACACGTGCACTATGAGGCTAATTTGTTAACTAAGTTTGTAACCTATCAATCACCTATAAACATGTATAAAGGTGATTCTGCGTCTATAAAGCTTCTACGAAGCTTCTCTATCAGATATTATCAAATCAATTTATTTTATCTACTTCAATTGATTTATATTAATTAGATAATTATTGGAATAAGTCTTATGTCCATAACACTACGTGGTGGTAGATCCGTTTATAAAGATGATATATTTTGTTCCATACAGAAAGACAACTTCTAATGAAGAAACAACAAGATTGTTTATTGACAATATATATCGATATCATGGTTTATTGAATGACATTATTTTGAATCAAGGACCTCAATTTGTATTGAAGTTTTGGAGGTCACTTTTTGACATATTGAGGGTAGATATCAAACTCCTTTTTGCCTTCCATCTTCAAATCGATGGTCAAACAGAGCAAGTCAACCAAGTCTTGGAGCAATATCTACGATGTGTGATCAACTATCAACAAGACAATTGGACTACATATCTACCATTGACAGAGTTTGCGTACAACAATTTGATCCATGCATCAATCCAACAAACACCTTTCTTTGCAAATTATGGATATCATTCAAAATTCGATTTATTGGGTAAATTCAAAGATGAAAATCCAATAGCTGAAGATCTTGCAAAGCATTTAATGGAGATCCAGACCACCTTGAAGCTTCAATTATAGGTAGCTCAAGACTCGTACAGAGCTTTTATAGACAAATTTTGGAAGGATTTTCCTACTTTTCAAATTGGAGATAAGATTTGGCTCTTGCGATAAAACACCAAGACCACTCAATCTTATGATAAGTTGGATTATAAAAGGTTGGAACCATTCTGCATTCAAGAGCAAATCAATCCGATGGCTTATCGATTGAAACTACTTACATCCATGAAGGTACATTCAGTCTTTCATGTTTCTCTTCTAGAAGCTTATAGCAAATCAAATTTATAAAGACGGATACAGCCACCACCGCCTTGTATTGAAATCAAAGACCTCATGAAATATGAGGTGGAACAAATCCTTGATTCGTGATGGAGACGGAGGAAGTTGGAGTATTTAATTCACTAGCGTGGCTATGATGTAAATGAGCAGATTTGAGAGCCAACAAAAAATGTAACAAATGTGCCGCAAAAGATATAAGAATTTCATTAACAATATCTTGATAAATCAAAAATTGGCCACTGACAAAACATAAAGATGAAGCCTTTTACGAAGAAATGTATATAAGCAGGATCAAAATCTTATTGAAATGTAATTTGTTGCATTTTGCTTTCTTATAGTATCAAGATATCCAATCTCAAAGTGTATTTAGATATGGCTAATAAGAATGAAGATACTGTATTAGTGATGCCATCTCAATTAAGTAACTCATGGCATCGACCTCGAGATGAAAAATTAAAAGAACGAAGAAGAAGTCAAAGAATACCAAATAACAAGTCACTCGTGATTGTCTTTGAAGTCGAACCAGCTCATGAAGATAATGGCGAAATGATATTTTCATGCCGCTTCCACAATGAAAACACAAAAATTCAAGCATGGTCTCAAGTGGAAGGTGTTGGTCATTACCAGTGGCTACAAGGACCTATGAATCATTTGCCTTTTGAACGACAACTGGAATATATTATAGAGACTATATGCCAAATCTTTGATTTCTTATGTTTGTGAGCATATATCTCAAATGGTTTTTTGGAGACCTTGAAATTAGAGGAGGAGGTGATGTCAAGGACATACTTGTCAAAACCTTCTAGAATATTTTAGAAGATTCTTAGAACTCTCTAGAACCTTCCAGAACCTTCTAGTATCTTCTAAATAGATAGAAGTTGCTTAAAAAGTTTTCTAGTTAGTAGAAGTTGTTTGAGAAGCTTTCCAATTGGTAGAAGTTGCTTGAGAAGCTTCCTAGATAGGAGTATATATTAGAATCAAGGTTGAAGAGTTCTTCAGTCTTGACAATACATCTCTTGGAACTCTAGTTCACCTTTCTAGTGTTGTTCTTGTAGTCATCTGATTAACCTAATTCTTACCAATTCTTCTTGAATTTCTTGTTTAGATTTTTAGTCTAGATTCTGTGTCTATGATAGTAGATTGATATTAAGAACAAGGCAATACTTTGGATTATTCTAAGATTTGTATTGGCAAGACTGAGGTGCATCTCACTCTTACTTCTTATTTATACTATAAGGCCTATATCCTATTGAACCTTCTAAGAGTATTTCAGAAGATTCTAAAAGCTTGAGGAAGATTTTAGAATACTAAAGCAAGTTCTAGAAGACTAAAGAAGATTTTAGAAGATTTTAAAAGGCTACGGGAAGTTTTAGAAGATTAAAAAAAATTCTAGAGGATCTTAGAAGACTATAGAAGATTTTTAGAAGACTAAAGAAGGTTCTAGAAGATTTTGGAAGATTCTAAAAAACTATGGAAGATTTTAGAAGACTACAAAAGGTTTTAGATGACTGTGAAAAGTTCTAGAATGTGGTGATTTAAAATATGTCTATAATAAAAATTGCTAATATTGATTTCAAAACTTTTTGTTTTTTATAGAATATGGACTATCCTTCTTCTTAAAAGCATTGAAGTATTTAGAGGTTACAAATTATCTTCTTTTAAATTAATCTTATTTAATATTATTTCTTTTTCTAAGTTGGTTTTAATTATAAATTATGCTACAATTTCTTCAAAGATACATCAATTTTTTCTTTCCTCTTAGAATCTCATCTATCTATTTTATAAATATGAAAGTAGATCAAGTATCAAAGATATGAATCATAAAAAAATAAAATGTCAATACACTCTTGTGTTACTTAAAAGAATAAAAAATCACTTAAAGATAGGATAATATTAAAATTAGAATAGCTATTGCCAAGGATAAGAAGACTAAAGATTTTAAAATAAGACTAAGAACAAAAAAGGCATTGACAAAAGTAAAGAAGGCCTCATTCTTGTTTCTATATATACTATCTACCTAAGAGCTATATGGTGGTATTTTATAGTACCTCCAATACATGTACAATTTATAAGATACATGTTAAACTTGTAAGATATGTTTCCTACATGTGTGCCACGTACTTAGCTTGTTCCACAAGCTATCAACATGTGCAATATGTGACTAATTTGTTAGCCAAGTTTTTAATCTATCAATCACCTATAAATATGTATAAAGGTGAAATCATGTCTATGAAGCTTTTAGGAAGCTTTTCTATAAGATATTATCAAATTAATCTAATTTTATTTATTTCTACCTAGATAATTATTGGTGTAAATTTTATATCTATGACATTGTTCCTCCTAGAGATAAATTCCATGATGAACAATGATTATATGTTGAAAAAGTTTAAGATGCGTCAAATTATATTTGCTACATATTTTGATCTTTGTTCCTTTTGAAGATAGTTGATAGGTCCTTTCAACCATTAATAGCATCTCATACTAAAACAAGAAGATCTTGATACTTGATCATTATTGAGGCCTTCATAACTTCTTTCAAAAAAAATATTTAGAATACAATTAGAAATAATTCTTATTTCCAAAAATATTACCAAATAATGGAAGTCTCTTCTAAGGTCATAATATCAAATATATTGTATCTCACCATCAATTTGAAAAAGAACATGCTGTTTTTGAGGATCTTAATCTCTATTCTGTTGCCTTGAGCTTGTGACAACTATAATATCTTGTCTAGTAATTTAACAAATAATAGTTCTTGAGCTTGTTATTAATTCTTCATTTTTTTAGTACTAAAATTTTAAAGAAATAGAAAATAATAATATAAGATAAAATAAAATCTCTATTGAATCTACTTTGTTTTATAGTAAAATTTTTCTTATTTCTTCATCTTGATTTTGATATATATCATCAATAAAACATATTAATTTAAGCTAATGCATTTGCTAGATTCTTGAATGGCTCTTACATGCATTTGCTAACATTATATCCACGCCAATATATAAGATATTTTAACCTATTTCGACATCGCCTTGAATCTAAAATCTCTTCTACCTCAAATTCTTTATTACTGTCTACTTCTATAGAAGGCGATGGCATTTGTCTTCTTCTTTGTATATCCATTGTCTTGTATGATTTGAGCAGTAACATATAAAATACAGGATGGATCTTCATAGATTTTGATAAGTATAATCAATAAGTAATTAGATTGATTGATTCACAAACCAAAAATAGTATAAATTTATGATAATCCAGCTTGTCACAAAGACAAATGTGAGTCCCACCAATGGATCTTAATTGGTGGATTGATTAAAAATATAGTCTTAAGTCATTTAATTATACAAATATAATGGTTAAAGAGTCTTTTGACTATTTAAGTATTTATTAGAATTTAGAAGTTTTTATAAATATAAAAGTCTTATTAGAAGAAAAGTTACAAAAATAGAGTCTTAATAAATCTTGGAGGCAATTATTTTAGTTGGCTTAGTATTTTTACTTACTATTAAGTATTAAGAATTAGTTATTGAGACCAATGTCTACACTGGCCTTCTAATTATATGTATTACTCATTAAAAACCTATAAATATTACTTAGTAGGTAGAAGAAGCATGAAAAAGAAATCTCATGTCTTTTTAATTATTTTTATAGGAAATAGGATTTTGAGTTGATTTTTATTGATTTTATTATTATAAAAAATTTACAAGGTAGAATAAAATAGTCTTAAATTTTTATTACCATCTTAGAAATATTATAGAAATTTTTAGAATTTATTTAGAATTTATTTAGAATTTTTAGAGCAATTTTGAAGACTTTGGTAAAAATGAGTTTTAACACCTTGGAAGCCATTATGAAGAAATGGAGCAAGATTAGAAGGCCAATCAAGGTTCCTAGGCTAATAGGATGTTTTTGAACACCATGGTGAAGTCAAAAATGCAAAATTATTAGTTCTACTAGTATAAAATAGGAGGACTAGCAGCTAGTATAGTCCTTATAGGAAGGGAGGTGCACAAGTCTCATATGGGTTATGGCACCTTGGGTGTAGGTAGGAGGATAAGACTAAGGCCTCGTGGCCTCTCTAGGACACCCATATACACTACTTGTGAGCCTTGGTGAGGTTTGAACCCATGATCTTGTAACAAGTTATCCTTGAGGTAAAAATTTCTATTTAATTTTTTCCATTATTTACCTTCTAACTTTGAATTATCATAACTTATTCATAATAACTTAGATTTATATGTTTTTTATATCATTAGAAAGATAAAAAAATTATCTACTTGAAAATATAATTTTTACTTTTACTTTTACTTTTTACTAGGTAAAAATCTGGTGAACAGACTGTGACTAGTTTTATGGTGTGTAATTACTTAATTACACATATTTCACTTGTTTTGTGTTGTTCTTCTCCTTCATTGTTGTTTATTGCTCTTTATATTTCACACCAAAATTTATAAGCAATTTTTAATTGAGGCCACCTTATAACTTGGGTTGAGGAGTGAATTTTATCCTCACAACAAATAGTTTTGATATTACAATGAAGTAACAATACTTTATTGTCTACATAGAATTGAGGTTGTTTCTTGCAATAGACATTTGCATTGATCTTTTGTTATTTTTGAGTTTTTTGTAATTGTGCCTTTATTGTTGCATATAGCTCTAATAATCAATTTGTTAAATCTTTTGTAATAGAATTATTAGCTTTTGAAAAGTCAAAAATATTAAGTTGTGGATGATAATCATAATTGATAAAGAATAGAAATTATTGAGTAGAAGAATGTATCAAATTATTATAAGCAAACTCTATCAATGATAAAAGAGTTGTCCAATCATCTTGATGATAGTTGATGGTACACTTTAAATATTGCTCCAAAACTTGATTTATCCATTCTATTTGTCCATCAATTTGATGGTAGAAAGTTGAAGATAATTTTATATCCATCTTCAATATTTGAAAAAGAGTTCTTCAAAATCTTGATACAAATTGAATCTCTTCATCTGATAATCTATTATACCAATAGATATTGTCAATGAAGAATTTAGCTATTTCTTCATCTGTAATAGATTTTGTATACAATATAAAATATATCATCTTGGTGAAATAATCTACAATCATGAATATAGAATCATATGAACTTGAATTTGGAAGATCTATGATAAAATCCATACAAACAAAAGACTAAGATTATTCTGGTATAGATAATAATTGAAAAAAATTGTAAGATTGATGACAAATAGTTTTTGATCTTGAACAAATGTTGTATGATTGCACAAATTTTTTAACCTTCTACATTTGATGCCACCAAAAATCTCTTGATATTAATTCCAAAGTCTTGTTATATCCAAAATATTATATTGCAAGGAAGTTGTACCAAGCTTCAAAAGCATGTAGTTGTATTTCATCTTTTAGAATATATAAATGTCTTTTGAAATAGAATAGATTATTCTTAAATCTAAACTTAGTAGTATCATGAGATTTAGATGAATTATTCTTAATATCATGAATAAAAAGATTTGAAGACATACTTAACTGGACTTGCTTGAAAAAAATTGAATCAACAGTAAATATTGATTTTATTGCTTAAAGATGAAATTATGTTGGCTTCAAGAAGATCATTCTATATTAATCAAAAGCTGAATCTTCTTCTTTTGGTTTAAAATAAGAATATCTAGAAAGGGCATCAAATAAACCTTGTTGTTTTTTTGGCCGATAAGTGATAATGAATTTGAATCTTGATAAAAATATGCTCCAACAAGCTTGACAACAATTCAACACACATGTTGACATGAAGTATTCAAGGTTCTTGTGATTTGTGTATACAATGATTAGACTAGAAGCGCCTTTTAGATAATAATATCATTTTTTTTTAAAATCCGCAATTATAAGAAGTTCTTTATCGTAGATTTTATAGTTGATCTTTGTTGCTGAAAATTTTTTAGAATAAAAAATTAATAAATAGAATTTGTCATTTATTCCTATTTGTGACAATACCACATTCAAAACAAAGTCTGATACATCTGTTTCTATAAAACATGCCTTAAAAAAGTCAATATAATACAAGATTGGTACATAAATAAAACCTATCTTCAAAGCTTCAAACAATGTTTCTACTTCTTTACTCTATTTTAATTTGTCCTTATAAGTTAAGCGTATAAGTGGAGCTACAACTTGAAAAAAATTCTTGATAAAGATTTAATAATAATTGGCAAATTTTAAAAAGTATTGCACATCTTTTATTATTTTTGAAATCTTTCAGTCTATGATTATCTAGATTTTTTTAAGATCGATCTTGAGACCATTATTTAAAATGATGTATCTTAAGAAGTCAACTTGAATAATGTGAAATATATAATTTTCCATCTTAGCATACAATCTCATATCTCTAAGTTTTTATAATACACAATAAATATATAATTCATGCTCTTCTGCATTCTTAGAGTAGATTAAATTATTGTCTAAGTAACAAACAAAAAAATTATCTAAGAATTTATAAAAAATATCATTCATAAGATATTAAAAAATAATTAATACATTTGTAAGTCCAAAAAGCATGACATTATATTCAAAATATCCATACCTTGTTCAAAATATAGTCTTTCATTCATCTCCTTTTTTAATGTGCACCAAGTTGTATGATTCTTATAGATCTATTTTTGTATAGATCTTAGCTTGATTCAATTGATCAAGAAATCCAAATATCAAAGATAGAGGATATCTATTCTTGATGGTAATCTTCTTGAGTCCTTGATAATCTACACACATCTGTAGTGCTCCATCTTTTTTTTTCACAAATAAAATAGGAATTCTTGTTAGAGATTTTGAATGTCGTATGAAATTCTTGGCCAAGTTTTCATCAATGTATTTCTTAAATTTAGCCAACTCATTTTATGATAAACTATAGATTGGTCCAAATGGAGGTTAAGTGCTCTCTTTAAGATTAATTAAGCAATCATATAAATAATGCTTAAAAAGAATATCTGTATTTTTTTTTTCAAATATGTCTTAATAATCTTGGTATTGACTTGGAATGCTATTTGAAGTCTTTCCACCATCAAAAATAGATGTAGTATAAGTAACAAAAGGTAATCCTTCTTTTGCTACATTCATAAAAGCTGTTGTACCTATAAGTATTGATTTTATTATATTAGACTTATGGCTTTTCACTTGATTAATAAGATTTTTATTAATGCTTTGAAAAAAATCAAGTCTACAAGAAATCTAATCTATTCAAGGATTATATTTTTTTAGCCATAATAAATCTAAAATGACTAGATTAAAGAATGATTTAATTATATTAAAGAATATTTAATTATTATAACCATCTATTATTATATTTATAGGAAAGATTTCATAAGTAACATCTTTAGAAGATAACAAATGACCATCTATGATTTCTATATGTACGGATTTAGTTTTCTATAGTAAAGGTATTCTATGACTTACAACAAACTCTTCATTTAAAAAACATGCTAAGGCTCTTGAATCTAGTAAGGCGGATGATTTGTAATTTTTAGATCACAAATACACATCTATTATAAAACAAGGAGAGGACTTTGAAGAGAAAATAGGATCTTTAATAGAAGTTTTATAAGATTCCAAATATATGGTCTTTATTATAGTTAGACAAACTTGTTTCTTGACATATTATCTTTTTTAATAGCAATATTTTTTATTTTATAATTGTGTTGTTTTTTTTAGATAATATTGAATAGTATGCTTAGATTCTCCGCAATATAAGGATAATCCTTCTTTACAACAACAAATCTTTTTTTATTCAATAAGAGGTTTGAAATGTAGTATATTAATTTGTATGTCTTCTACTTTTGAATATACATATTGAAAAGACGTCAATGTTGCCATTGTATTATAATAACGTTGAGGCTTCTTTGTATGATTCTTAGATCAAAATTCAAAAAGCCAATTGTCATATCTCATAACAAAGTCAATTGTTTGACTCAATGTTTGAGAATTAGATACGTTGAGCATCAATTTCTTTATCTCATATTGTAATCTATAGTAAAATTGGCTGATGAGTGTGGCATCATCCCACTTGATATCAATCATTAATTATTAAAATTATAAAGCATATAATGACATTGATTAATTGCCTTATCGCAAGATATGGATTTTGTTGATTGCAATACAAATTACATCATGTTTTCCATACATAGATCAAAACTCTATTAAAAATACCTCCAAATTATCCAATATTGGATCATGTCATTCAAAAAAGATGAAAATCATAATAAAACCAAACTTGAAAGTAGTATTCCAATAAATATGATTTGTGATCCTTGAGTTGGATAACTTTGAGATTGAAGTTCAATTATCAATTGTATTTAATTGATGAATTCTCAAAATTTAGATCTTCTGCCTTCAAACTTCTCAAGCAAATTAATTTTTGGTTTCTTAATATTTAAACAGTGTTTTATCATAAGTGAAGTAGTATAACTTGATATAGATATTGAAGCAACTCCAATCATTTCTATATCTTCACTTCCTACTAATCTTGTTGCTCTTTATGGTGGTATGTTGAGTTGATGCATTGCAAGCATTAAGTCTCTCATTTGCTCTTGCATTTGTGCCATTGCGCTCTTTATTTTAGCAAGCTCTACAATAGTAATACAATAGAAAAAAAATTATCTACTTTCAATATAAAATAAAATATTTAAAAATAATTATAAAATTTTCTAAAATATTTATAAAATTTTCTAAAATAATTATAAATTTTTCTAAAATAATTATAAATTTTTTAAAAATATAGAATTTTCTAAAATAATTATAAATATAAAAGAATTATTTTAAACAAATTTATTTATTTTTAATTAAAAAAATTAGTCCAACTCTTGTGTATTTTTATGAAAGTTTATATCCAAGTAATAAATAAAATAAAATAAAATAAAATACTTAATATAGAATTATTAAAATAAACTAGTGGATAAAAATTATTATATTAAATATATTACCTTGATTTGGAAAAAAATCCATAGTTATTATGTGGAATAGGTAGTTAATTATTATTTTTATTTATAATATGATTCTTTATTATCTTGTCTTTTAATCCAAATAATATTGTCCTTCTATCAATTGATGCAAGAAAAAAAAATCAACTTTTTATTGACTTCTAACTATGATTTAGTAATAGAAAGAATTTAAGGTTTGTTAAACAAAAATATAAAAGACTTGTGATTTTTATGATATTATATACATAGAAATCCTAAAATATAATTTAGCAATAGATGGTGCCATCATCCTAATTTGTACATATGTAGAAAATAATAACAAAGATAACAAAGCAACAAAATAATAGAGAATACAAGGAAACAATGCCATTACAATATGACCAACTAGAATAGACCTAAAAAATAGAAGATACAATGACAACAGCAAACACTATGACAAACAAAAGAAAGAATACGAATATTAAAAACCACCACAACAACAACAAACAACAACAAACAACTTCGTTAAATTTGATAATGAAAAGAGTTGATCCAAATTTGGACTGGCATCACAACAGGGATTCAAAGCAGAAAATTCCCCCTCCAGACATCTTGATTTATTGGAGTGACTTGCGCAATCCTTGTCTACAAGATCCTCAATATATCCCATATGATTTGTCGACCCGCCTGTAAGGAGCTGTGGATCAGGCGCCACATGCGAATCTAGACATTAGCCGGGTCTCTAGGAGAGCGCCGATCGACCGGCATTAGCATATCCCCTCGATCAGTTCCATCCGCCAGAACCCTGCAGTGTGCACATTCGAACCTTCAAAATCGTGTTCGGAATGCGTCACTTGGCGCATCGACGGCTTCCATGGATATCCATGGATGTGGATTTGTGCTATAGTAGCCGCTTCGATGGTGATGCCGCAGCATCAGTCAGCTGCTCTGTGAGGCAGTTTCCTCCACGGCGCTGCCATCGACAAGCCTCTTTTCCATGCTTTCGAACCCAGGTTTTAACAGAAAGACATGACGGAAGCCTTCTAATAGAGAGTCAAAAGTGGGAAGGTCGGATCGGGGATTACTGCTTCACCTCCCCCAAGTGTCAACATGGAATCTCGGGTCTCGGGATGTCTATCCATGTGGGAAACACATTTCGTGGGCTGCTCGTGCATCTCCAGTTCTTGTGATGCGCATCCTCTCTGAAGAGTGTTGAGGTTTTGGCACTCCATCTCTTGGTGTGGTGATTTGAGCTCAAATTCTGCATGTCACCTTGTTCGCTTCGATCTAGGACCCCACAAACTTGCCATGGATAGCTGTGAAAAACTGACGCTCAGCTCATTGTTTGAATCCACACGGTTGGAGGTGGAATATTCTTCTCAAGCGGAATCAGTGGGTTTATGGCAATGGTGTTGGTAAACAGTGTTTGGAAGGTTGGTCTCCGAAGTTGGAAGGAATCCGTGTTTCCATACATAGGTTGTACACTTATTGTCGCTATGGGAATTTCCCATGGTTTATTATGTGTAGTAAAATATAGAATACCTAGTGGTTTTTCCAATCTTGGCGTAAAGTTTGTCGTGAGGCTTTCAATGATTTTATTTTATTATTGTGTTATTTTATTTACTTCACTGAGCAGGCAGCACGTTGATTCTGTATGACAAAAGCTCTGTAACAGATGATTGTACAACCTGAAAAATGCAAGAAACCAGCAAAGAATGTTTGACTCGCAAATGATGAGCATTATAATAGCTTGTATTGCTGCCATACAATTACAAGTCAGTCCACTAGTGGAAGTCACTTGTTTTGCGTGTTACATATTCGTCAATAAATAAGACTCGATTTTTTGTCCACTTTATCTTAGAGCACCACATTTTCTATCCCAAGAAATAGTTTCCCAACGATATGTGACGTTCACGCCTAGTATTTCTCAAGCGTTCGAGAATGGATTTTCTTGCAATTTTGTGAGGTCCATTTTTAACTTCACTAACTGATTAATCAACTTCTATTCTTGTTTTCTTTCCTTGCAAAATTCTATTATTTATCCATGATTCTCTTGCTCATGTTGTTCACGTAGCCATTGCTTTTAACCCCACTTGCACACAGCACATGACAAAAAGGTGCCGATGTTTGAATTATTTAACATTACAGATTGATTTTATACTTGGATGTAGTACAATCATTCAGGCTCACATGGAATTCCAAAGCTAGTAGTCCAATATCAGTACGATGCCGTCAGTGCTGAGGAGTTCCAGAGATATGCTTCGGATCATGGCCTTTGTGACGACCTTGAAGGCAATGATCCCTTAGCCCAAACATAACCGATGCCCACCGGAAGGTTTGTGAAACTCTGCGCCCCTAATGGATATAACCTCCAGCTGTGGTCGAGTTGAGTGACAACTGAAGATCCAGCCTGTAATTAGTTTTCCAACTGTGTCATCGAGGAATCATCAGAGATCATCAGAGATCGAGGAATCCGTTAGAGTTTCCTATGCTATTGAAAAGAGGAGAAGAAGAATAAAATGAAAAATTACAAAATAAAAAAGCAAGCGGATCGTACCTAGAATTGACATGGTCGAAGAAGTTTCACAGTGCATTCCAACAGTAGAAGGAAACCGAGAGATAGGCCACCATTAACAAGCTTATCATCGGCGCGAGTTTCCTCTGGCTTCGCCCTGCTCAGGCATAGTTCACCATCTTTCGGGTCCCAACAGGTATGCTCACACTCAAACCTTTCACAGAAGATCACGGTCGGTCGATGGTACGCCCTTTTGAGGGGGTCCCACCTGTCAGTTTACTTGCGCATCAATGGGTTTGCTGCCCACCTGCTTGCATACATGTTAGACTCCGTGTTTCAAGACGGGTCGGATGAAGAGCTCAATACGCCAGCGTCCCGAGCATGCAGTTGGGACAAGTCCCACGACCCGAGGGCCGCATGCTTCGTGCCTCGACCACTTCGGCGGCATGGGCAGGAAACTACATCCTGCTCTTGCCCCGCCGAGGTAGCCCACGCTGACCAGTGCCCCGCGTTGAGCGGCGGACCAGGGTTTAGAACCCGTTCCACATCCAACCGGGGCACACCCGCAGCTTCCATTCGCTTCCCTTCCAGCAATTTCAAGCACTGTTTAACTCTCTTTTCAAAGTCCTTTTCATCTTTCTCTCGCGGTACTTGTTCGCTATCGGTCTCTTGTCAGTATTTAGCCTTAGATGGAATTTACCACCCACTTACGGCTGCATTCCCAAACAGCCCGAATCGCAGATCGCGGCTCGTGGAGCAGCAGGGACCGGCCTCGACGGGGCTGTCACCCTCTTGGGCATCCTATTCCAGGGAACTTGGGGCCGGCATGCCGCAGAGGACGCTTCTCCAGACTACAATTCGGGGCACAAAGCGCCTCGATTTTCAAGCTGGGCTCTTTCCGGTTCGCTCGCCGTTACTAGGAAAATCGTGGTTAGTTTCTTCTCCTCCGCTTAGTGATATGCTTAAAATCAGCGAGTAGTCTTTCCTGGTCAGAGGTCTGCTGGGGGACGTTTTCTTCCTCCTCTTCTCTTTCTTTCAAAAGGAACCTCCTTTGGGAACCCAACCTGGGTGACACATCCACGCACTCAAAATAATTCCAAGACTGGAAGCTTGGATCACTTGATCGCGGACTGTGTCACCACGCCGGCCGGATATGTTCCTCCTCTATTTCAGCCAACCCAATCTTTTTTACAGATTCAGATGGCCAGTTTCACTCAACTCCCCCTAAGATAAGGGGAGTTGGTGGATGTCGCGATGACGCTCTGGCAGGAATGCCCTCGGACGAGCCTCGGGCGAAACTTGCGTTCAAAAACTCGATGATTCGTGGAATTCTGCAATTCACACTACGTATCGCATTTCGCTGCACTCTTCATCGTTGCAAGAGCCAAGATGTCACACTCCACCACAAGAACTAAAATTACATGCAGCATCTGATCACTGCATCAAAGGGGGAAGAATAAGGGCAGAATCATGGCAAGGGCAGCCGAAGATTGAAGCCGGTCGATGCTGAGGGCTGTGAACCCACTTTGCCGCAAGCTCCGCCACACTTGTGGGTGCATACCATCATGTTCATATATATATATATATAAAGATCTGAGTGTGTGTGTGTCTGTAAGAATCCTGATCTCTTTCTGTGTATGAACTTTTCATATCATATCATCCAATACCCAAGTGACAAATGAGCATGCAGTTGCAGGTGGAGAGAGAGACCAAAGGAGCATGCGGCAGGTTTCCTCGCTTGATAATATATGTCATCTAATAAAAAGTGTGTTGATTAAAGTTCACTAGAAATATTTTTGAAGCAAGAAAAAGTTAAATAAATCTATAGTTTTAATTTTCAATGACATAAGTTTTCACTTGTATATATATACATATATATATATATAATATCATTATCTTGTTATGTGAAACAATGTTCATTCAAACAAATCTTAGCTATAGAACACACTAATTTTGACATCATCTATTAAATAGATACATCTGATTTTTTAAAAAAAGACAAAATATGTGAATTTTACATTCCAGATGCATGTGTATAAGACCTTGTTATTTTTGTAATAAATATTATTTAAAAAATTTATCAATTATGTTTTTCATAAGTCATATAAATTATTTTTTATTGTATTTTTAAAACTACAATCTAATTGAATTATAAGTTAAAATAAAAACATATAAAATATACAAAATATAAAGTATATATTACATAAATAATACATTCAAGTTTTAATAAAAATATATGGATAAATATATTTGTGTACATGTTTTGACATAATATCTTATTAATAATTATTTTTAAGCATGATTTGTAAAAAAATATCAAAAATAAGAATTAAAAGTTAATACCTTGTACCATATAAATACATAAATTAATAATAAAGTATAGTATTTAAAAACATTGATAAATATATTTTATAAAAGATTATTTTTAATAAAACAGTAACAAATTAGATTAGCATTTTAAATTTAAATAAGTTCTTGTTATAATAAAAGAAAATTATACAAAATATAATTTAGTCTTATCATAAAGAAAAAAATAGTAGACAATAGATATTTCATTAAAATTATAAAAAAAATATTATGAAATTTATTAAAAGTATAAAATAGTTGATTTTTTTTTTAAAATATTAAAAAATATTTAATTGTGGTATACAACCACCTATGAGAAATATTACTTTAATTACAAAAAATTAATAAATTTTAAGAAAGATTCTATAACATAAAATATTTATAATTATTTATTTTATATTTTTATATTTTAAATGGTTTTTTTTAAAATATTTTTTTATAATTATATATATATATATATATATATATATATATATATATATATATATATATATATATAAATAAAAATTATATGATGATTTGTAAAGTTGGTTTTATATTATTTTTTAAATTAAAGACTAAAAATATTTTAAAATCATTGCTAAGACTTAAATCAATTTTGATAATTTAACATATTCATTACATTAATTTATTGTATATAAATACCAAAGTATAATTGAATATAAAAATTAATTTAATATTTCAAATAAAATATATAAAATATAAATAATCAATATTTTATTTTTAAAAAATTATATTATAAATTCAAAAAATTTAAAAAATATAAGATTTATTTATTTAATTATATATCTTTTTTTTAAAACCACTAAATAATAGTAAGATAAAAAAAATTGTTACAAATGTCAAAGATACAGAATATAGAGCAAGAGACTAGAACTAGAACAAGGTTTCAAGAAGAATCCAACAAGAAGTTAAATTAACTAGATGAGTATATGAACAACACCAAGAAAGATGAACTAGAATTCCAAGAGATGTATTATCAAGACTAAAGAACTCTTCAGCCTCGACTCCTATATATACTCTTATCTATGATGCTTTTTGAATGGCTTCCATCAAACTAAGAAGCTTCTTAAGCAACTTCTATCAATTGGGAAGCTTCTTGAGCTCCTTCCACTAACTAGGAAGCTTCTTCAGCTTCTTCCACTAAATAGGAAACTTTTCAAGCTCCTTCCACCAACTAGGAAGCTTCTTCAGCTTCTTCCACTAACTAGGAAACTTCTCGAGTTACTTTCACCAACTAAGAAGCTTCTCAATCAATTTTTATTAATTCAAAAAGCTTCTAGAATGTTCTAAAAGATTCTATGAATATCCAAAGTGTATGTCCCTAATATCACTCCCTTCTCTAGCAACAAGTTCTAAGAAGAACTTGATCTTAATATATATACAAAAAATCAAGAATACATTACATTAATAAAGCTATGTATTTCGTTCTCTATTCTTGAGCAATGACTTCTATTAGTCCTCGAAGAAATCACCTATGGCCTTGTGTCAAGGACAAGAACTCAACGGAAGCAAATAAGTAAGTGAAAAACACTCTCAAAGAAATATAACAAAATAAAAACAAGATAGTGTATATATTAAAAGAAACTGGAATGGCTATTGCCAAAAGACAAGACACTAGAGACACTTGAAATCAAACTAGAAACAAGAAAGGAGTTGACAAGAGTGAAGAAGGTTTCACTCTTGTCTCTATTTATACTATCTACCTAAGAGCTAAGTGGCGACGTTCTATAGGACCTCCAACACGTATCCAATTTACAAGACACGTGTCCAAGTTGCAAGACACGTGTCGAACTTGCAGGGCAAGTTTCCTATATGTTCGCCATGTATTTAGCTTGGTCTTCAAGCTACCAACATGTACGACATGTGGCTAATTTATTGACCAAGTTTCTAATCCAAAAGTCTACTATGGACACTTATAAAGTCAAAGCAGTGTCTATAAAATTTCTAGGAAGTTTTTCTAAAGATATTATGGAATTAACTTGCTTTTACCTTCTTTTATCTAGTTCTATCTGATCATATAAGTAATTATGTATATGTCCGTGACATTACCCCCCCTTTAAAGGACGAGTTCCACGAGGAGCGGTGATTACATGTGTAAAAAGTCTAAGATGCGGCGAATAGTATTTGCCACATATTCTGATCTTTGTTCTCTTCAAAAGTAATTGATGGGTCCTCTCAGCCATCGATAGTGTCCCATTCCAGGGCGAGAAGACCACCCTGTTATTTGATCATTGTTGTGACCTTCATAACTTCCTTTAAATGTCACATCTGGAACACCGTCAGGAGTTGTTCCTATTTCCAATAAAATCACCAAACATTGAGAATCTCTTCCAAGGTCGTGATACC